>JBBYHO010506020.1:0-21429 GCA_038382025.1 Adansonia gregorii | reverse complement strand
AGTGTGGAGAATGAATTTGTGGTGCCCAATCATTAAAGGAATAGAGATTATTATTTGAATCTGTGTTTATCCAATTGGAAAACAAACGTTACTTCAGGAAATAAGAGAAAGAGATGTTTTTTTTATGAAACCAAAGCATGAATATAATTTATCCCAAAGAGGAGAATGCATTTATGATGCCTAATCACTAAAAGAAAGAAGATTATTATGTTAATCCGTGTTTATCCAATTGAAAAAGGAACTTTAATTCTAAAACGGTACAAAAAGACATTTTTCTTATGAAACCAAAGCATTAATGCCATTTATACCAATGAAGAGAATGCATTTACGATGCCTAATCACGAGAAGAATGGAGATTATTATGTGAAACCATGTTTGTCGAAATTGACCAACGAACATTAATTCTAAAAATGATAGAGACAGAAGCTTTTATGATGAAACAAATATGTCAATTCATTTATCCTATTGAGGAGAATGAATTTGTGGTGCCCAATCATTAAAAGAAATGAGATTATTAAGTGAATCCGTGTTTATCCAATTGAAAAATGAACTTTATTTCTTAAAATTTTAGAAATAGATGTTTTTCTCATGAAACCAAAGCATCAATGCCATTTATCCCAATGAGGAAAATGTGTCTATGGTGCCTAATCATGAAATGAAAGGAGATTATGATGTGAATCCGTGTTTATCCCAATTGGAAAATGAACCTTAATTCAAAAAATGGACGAAAGAGAAGCATTCCTTATGAAACCAAAGCATCAATTCATTTATCCTAGTGTAGAGAATGAATTTGTGGTGCCAATCATTAAAGGAATGGAGATTATTATTTGAATCCGTGTTTATTCAATTGAAAAACGAACATTAGTTCAAAAAATGGGAAAAAGAGATGTTTTTCTTATGAAACCAAAGCGTGAATATCATTTAGCCCAAAGAGGAGAATGAATTTATGATGCCTAATCACTAAAAAAAAGGAAAGTATTATGTGAATCTGGGTTTATCCAATTGGAAATGGAACTTTAATACTTAAAATGGTAAAAGAGACGTTTTTCTTATGAAACCAAAGCATCAATACCATTTATCCCACTAAGGAGAATGGGTTTACGATGCCTAATCACGAGAAGAATGGAGACTATTATGTGAAACCATCTTTGTTGAAAGAGAACCTTTTCTTATGAAACCAAAGTATCAATTAATTTATCCCAATGAGGAGAACGAATTTGTGGTGCCCTATCATTAAAAGAATGGAGATTATTATATGAATCCGTGTTTATCCAATAGAAAAATGAACTTTATTTCTTAAAATGGTAGAAAGAGGTGTTTTTCTTATGAAGCCAAAGCGTCAATACCATTTATTCTAATAAGGAAAATGTGTTTATGGTGCCTAATCATGAAATGAAAGGAGATTATGATGTGAATCCGTGTTTATCTAATTGAAAAATGAACATTAATTCATAAAATGGGAGCGAGAGATGTTTTTCTTACGAAACCAAGGCATGAATATCATTTATCCCAAAGAGGAGAATGCATTTATGATGCCTAATTGGTAAAAAAAAAAGAAGATTATTATGTGAATCCATGTTTATCCAATTAAAAAAGGAACTTTAATTCCTAAAACGGTACAAAGAGACATTTTGCTTATGAAACCAAAGCTTCTATACCATTTATCCCAATAAGGAGAATGCATTTACGATGCCTAATCACGAGAAGAATGGACATTATTAGGTGAAACCATGTTTGTCAAAATTGACCAACAAACATTAATTCTAAAAATGGTAGGAAGAAAAGTTTTTCTTATGAAACCAAAGTATCAATTCATTTATCGCAATGAAGAAAACAAATTTGTGGTGCCCAATCATTAAAAGAAAGGAGATTATTATGTGAATTCGCGTTTATCCAATTGAAAAATGAACATTATTTCTTAAAATGGTAGAAAGAGATGTTTTTCTTTAGAAATCAAAGCGTCAATGCCATTTATCCCAATGAGAAGAATGTGTTTATGGTGCCTAATCCTGAAATGAAAAGAGATTATGATGTGAATTCGTGTTTATCCCAATTGGAAAATGAACCTTAATTCAAAAAATGGCTAAAAGAGAAGTGTTCCTTATGAAACCAAAGCATCAATTCATTTATCCTAGTGTGGAGAATGAATTTGTGATGCCCAATCATTAAAAGAATGGAGATTATTATTTGAATCCGTGTTTATCCAATTGAAGAATGAACATTAATTCAGAAAATAGGAGAAAGAGATGTTTTTCCTATGAAACCAAAGCATGAATATAATTTATCCCAAAGAGGAGAATGCATTTATGATGCCTAATCATTAAAAGAAAGGAGATTATTATGTGAATCCTTGGTTATCCAATTGAGAAAGGAACTTTAATTTTTAAAATGGTATAAAGAGACATTTTTCTTATGAAGCCAAAGTGTCAATACCATTTATCCCAATGAGGAGAATGCATTTACGATGCCTAATCATGAGAAGAATGGAGATTATTATGTGAGACCATGTTTGTTGAAATCAACCAACAAACATTTATTCTAAAAATGGTAGAGAGAGAAGTTTTTCTTATCAGGCCAAAGTATCAATTCATTTATCCCAATGAGGAGAACGAATTTGTGGTGCCTAATCATTAAAAGAAAGGAGATTTTTATGTGCATCCGTGTTTATCCAATTGAATAATGGACTTTATTTCTTAAAATAGTAGAAAGAGATGTTTTTCTTATGATACCAAAGCGTCAATGCCATTTATCCTAATGAGGAAAATGTGTTTATGCTGCCTATGAAATGAAAGGAGATTATGATGTGAATCCATGTTTATCCTAATTGGAAAACGAACCTTGATTCAAAAAATGGCCGAAAGAGAAGTGTTTCTAAAGAAACCAAAGCATCAATTCATTTATCCTAGAGTGGAGTATGAATTTGTGGTGCCCAATCATTAAAGGAATAGAGATTATTATTTGAATCCGTGTTTATCCAATTGAAAAATGAACATTAATTCAAAAAAAGGGAGAAAGAGATGTTTTTCTTACGAAACCAAAGCATGAATATAATTTATCCCAAAGAGGAGAATGCATTTATGATGCCTAATCCCTAAAAAAAAGAGATTATTACGTGAATCCATGTTTATCCAATTGAAAAAGGAACTTTAATTCCTAAAGTGGTACAAAGAGATGTTTTCTTATGAAACCAAAGCATCAATGCCATTTATCCCAATTAGGAGAATGCGTTTATGATGCCTAATCACGAAAAGAATGGAGATTATTATGTGAAACAATGTTTGTCGAAATCGACCAACGAACATTAATTCTAAAAATGGTAGAGATAGAAGTTTTTCTTATGAAACCAATGTATCAATTCATTTATCCCAATGAGTAGAACGAATTTGTGGTTGCTAATCATTAAAAGAAAGGAGATTTTTTTGTGAATCCGTGTTTATCCAATTGAAAATGGATCTTTATTTCTTAAAATGGTAGAAAGAGAAGTTTTTCTTATGAAACCAAAGCATCAATGCCATTTATCCCAATGAGGAAAATGTGTTTATGCCGCCTAATCATGAAATGAAAGGAGATTATGATGTGAATCCATGTTTATCCTAATTGGAAAACGAACCTTAATTCAAAAAATGGCCGAAAAAGAAGTGTTCCTTATGAAACCAAAGCATCAATTCATTTATCCTAGTGTGGATAATGAATTTGTGGTGCCCAATCGTTAAAGGAATGGAGATTATTATTTGAATCCGTGTTTATTTAATTGAAAAATGAACATTAATTCAAAAAAAAGGAGAAAGAGATGTTTTTCTTACAAAACCAAAGCATGAATATAGTTTATCCCAAAGAGGAGAATGCATTTATGATGCCTAATCACTAAAAGAAAAGAGATTATTATGTGAATCCATATTTATCCAATTGAAAAAGGTATTTTAATTCTTAAAATGGTACAAAAAGATGCTTTGCTTATGAAACCAAAGCATTAATACCATTTATCCCAATGAGGAGAATGCGTTTATGATGCCTAATCACAAAAAGAATGGAGACTATTATGTGAAACCATCTTTGTCGAAATCGACCAATGAACATTAATTCTAAAAATGGTAGAGAGAGAAGTTTTTCTTATGAAACCAATGTATCAATTCATTTATCCCAATGAGGAGAACGAATTTATGATGCCCAATCATTAAGAGAAAGAAGATTACTATATGAATCCGTGTTTATCCAATTGAAAAATAAAATTTATTTCTTTAAATTGTAGAAAGAGATGTTTTTCTTACGAAACCAAAGCGTCAATACCTTTTATCCCAATGAGGAAAATGTGTTTATGGTGCCTAATCATGAAATGAAAGGAGATTATATTTGAATCCATGTTTATCCAATTAAAAAACAAACATTAATTCAAAAAATAGGAGAGAGAGATGTTTTTCTTATGAAACCAAAGCATGAATGTAATTTATCCCAAAGAGGAGAATGCATTTATGATGCCTAATTACTAAAAAAAAGAGATTATTATGTGAATCCATGTTTATCCAATTGAAAAAAAAAACTTTAATTCTTAAAATGGTACAAGAAGACTTTTTTCTTATGAAACCAAAGCGTCAATACCATTTATCCCAATATGGAGAATGCATTTATGATTCCTAATTACGAGAAGAATGAAGATTATTATGTGAAACCATGTTTGTCGAATTTGACAAATAAACATTAATTCTAAAAATGGTAGAAAGAGAAGTTTTTCTTATGAAACTAATAAGCAGAATGTGTTTTTGTTCCTAATCGTGAAAGCAAAAGAGATTATTATGTGAATCTGTCTTTATCCCTATTGATAGACGAACTCTGATTTTAAAAAATGGTGGGAAGTGAAGTTCTTTATATGAAACCAAAGCATCAATACATTTACCCTAGTGAAGAGAATGTGTTTATGGTGCCCAATCATGAAATGGAAGTAGATTATTATATGAATCCATATTTGTCCAAATCGACGGGCAAACATTAATTCTAAAAATGATGGAAAGAGAAGTTTTTCTTGCGAAACCAAAGTATCAATATTATTTAATCAAATAAGGAGAATGTGTTTTTGGTGCCCAATCATGAAAAGAGAAGAGATTATTATGTGAGTTCATGTTTATCCCACCAAAAATATTAACTTTAATTCTAAAAACTGACATGAAGTGAAGGTTTTTTTATCAAACCAAAGCATCAATTCATTTATCCTAAAAAGAAGAATAAATTTGAGGTGCCCAATCATTAAAAGGAAGGAGATTATTATGCGAATCCATGCTTATTCCAATTAAAGATGAACTTCAATTCTAAAATTGGTAGAAAGCGAAGTTTTTCTTATGAAACCAAAGCATCAATATCATTTATCCTAATAAGGAGAATGTGTTTATATTCCTAATCATGAAAACAAAGAAGATTATTATATGAATCCGGGTTTATCCCACTAGAAAAATTAACTTTAATTCTAAAAAATGGTGGGAAGTGAAGTTTTTTTTTGAAACTAAAGCATCAATTCATTTATTCCAATGATGAGAATCAATTTGAGGAGCCCAATCATTGAAAAGAAGGAGATTATTTTGCAAATCCATGCTTATCCCAACTGAAAGATAAACTTCAATTCTAAAATTTGTAGAAGGAAAAATTTTCTTATGAAACCAAAGCATCAATATCATTTATCCTAATGAGAAGAATGTGTTTAGGGTTCCTAATCATGAAAACAAAGCAGTTTATTACGTAAATATGTGTTTATCCTAATTGATAGATGAACTTTGATTCTAAAAAATGGTGGGAAGTGAAAATTTGTTTATGAAACCAAAGCATCAACTCATTTATCCTAATAATGAGAATGTGTTTGTGGTGCCCAATCATTCAAAGAAAGGAAAGTACTATGCAAATCCATTTTTATCCTAATTAAATGATAAACCTTATTTCTAAAATTGGTAGAAAGAGAAGGTTTTTCTTATGAAATCAAAGACTCAATATCATTTATCCTAATGAGAAGAATATGTTTATGGTGTCCAATTATGAAAGGAAAGAAGATCATTATGTGAATATGTGTTTATCCTAATAGAAAGATGAACTCTAATTCTAAAAAATGGTGGGAAGTGAAGTTTATTTTTTTATGAAACCAATTTGTCAATTCATTTATCCCAATGAGGAGAATGAATTTGAAGTGCCCTATCATTAAAAGGATAGAGATTATTCTGTGAATCTGTGCTTATCCTAATTGAAAGAGAACTTCAATTCTAAAATTGATATAAAGAGAAGTTTTTCTTATAAAACCAAAGCATCAATATAATTTATCCCATTGAAGAGAATATGTTTATGGTTCCTAATCATGAAAAAAAAAAGAGATTATTATGTGAATCCGTGTTTATCCCAATTGATAGACAAACTTTGATTCCAAAAAATGGTGGGAAGTGAAAATTTTCTTATGAAACCAAAGCATCAATTCATTTATCCCAATAAGGAGAATATGTTTGTGGTGCCCAATCATTCAATGAAAGGAGATTATTATGGAAATCCATTTTTATCCTAATTAAATGATAAACCTTATTTCTAAAATCGGTAGAAAGAGAAGGTTTTCCTTGTAAAACCAAAGAGTCAATATCATTTATCCCAATGAGAAGAATGTGTTTATGGTGTCTAATTATGAAAAGAAAGAAGATTATTATGTGAATTTGTGTTTATTCTAATAGAAAAACGAACTGTAATTCTAAAAAATGGTGGAAGTGAAGGTTTTTTTACGAAACCAATGTGTCAATTCATTTATCCCAATGAGGAGAATGAATTTGAACTGCCCTATCATTAAAAGGATAAAGATTATTATGCGAATCCATGCTTATCCCAGTTAAAACATGAACTTTAATTCTAAAATTGATATAAAAATAAGTTTTTCTTATGAGACTAAAGCATCAATATCATTTATCCCAATGAGGAGAATGTGTTTATGGTTCCTAATCATGAAAAGAAAGGAGATTATTATGTGAATCCGTATTTATCCCAATTGATAGACAAATATTGATTCCAAAAAATGGTGGAAAGTAAAGTTTTTCTTACGAAATCAAAGCATCAATTCATTATTTTAAAGAGAAGATTGAATTTGCGGTGCCTGATCATTAAAAAGAAATAGATTCTTATGCGAATCTGTGTTTATGCCCATTGAAAGATGAACTTCAATTCTAAAATTATTAGAAATAGAAGTTTATCTTATGAAATGAAAGCATCAATCTCATTTATCTCAGTGGGGAGAATATGTTTATGGTTCCCAATCATGAATATAAAAGAGATTATTAAGTGAATCTAGGTTTATCCTACAAGAAAGATGAACATTTAATTCTAAAACATGGTGGGAAGTGAAGTTTTTTATGAAACCAAAGCATCAATTCATTTATCCTAATGAGAAGAATGAATTTGAGGGGCCCAATCACTTACGGGAAGGAGATTAGTATGTGAATCCGTGCTTATCCCAATTGAAAAAGAGCTTAAATTCTAAATTGGTAGAAAAAAAAGTTTTTCTTATGAAACCATAGCATCAATATCATTTATCCAAATACAGAGAATGTGTTTATGGTTCCTAATCATTAAAACAAAGGAGATTATTACGTGAATCCATATTTATCCCAATTGATAGATGAATAATGATTCTAAAAAATGGTGGGAAGTGACGATTTTCTTAGGAAAAGAAAGTATTAATTCATTTATCCTAATGCGTAGAATGTATTTATAGTGCCCAACCATTAAATGAAAGGAGATTATTATATGAATAAGTGCTTATCCCAATTATAAGATGAACTTTAATTCTAAAATTGGTAAAAAGAAAAGTTTTTCTTATGAAACCAAAGCGTTAATATCATTTATCCCAATGAAGAAAATGTGTTTATGCTTTCTAATCATGAAAACAGAGGACATTATTATGTGTATCTGTCTTTATCCTAATTGATAGAGGAATTTTAATTCTAAAAAATTGTCAGAAGTGAAGGTTTTCTTATGAAACCAAAGCACCAATTCATTTATCCCGATAAAGAGAATGAATTTATAGTGCCTAATCATTAAAAGGAATAAGATTATTATGAGAATCTATGCTTATCCTAATTGAAAAATGAACTTTAATTCTAAAGTTGGTAGAAATAGAAGTTTTTCTTATGAAACCAAAGCATCAATATCATTTATCCCAATGACGAAAATGTGTTTATGGTTCCTAATCGTGAAAACAAATGAGATTATTACATGAATCTGTGTTTGTCCTAATTGATAGAAAAACTTTGATTGCAAAAAATGGTGGAAAGTGAAGTTATTATTATGAAACCAAAGCATCAATTCATTATCCCAATAAGGAGAATGAGTTTGTGGTACCCAATCATTAAAAGGAAGGATATTATTATGCAAATCCGTGTTTATCCCAATTGAAAGATGAAATTCAATTCTAAAATTGTTAGAAAGGGAAGTTTGTCTTATGAAACCAAAGCATCAATATCATTTATCCCAATGAAGAGAATATGTTTATGGCTCCTAATCATGAAACCAAAGGAGATTATTATGTGAATCTGGGTTTATCCTACTAGAAAGATGAACATTTAATTCTAAAAAATGGTGGGAAGTGAAGTTTTTTAACGAAACCAAAGCATCAATTCATTTATCCTAATAAGGAGCATGTATTTGTGGTACCCAACCACGAAATGAAAGGAGATTATTATGTGAATCCGTATCCTAATTGAAAGATGAACTTTCATTCTAAAATTCGTAGAAAAAAAGGTTTTTCTTATGAAACCAAAGCGTAAATATCATTTATCCCAATGAAAAGAATGTGTTTATGATTTCTAATTATGAAAGCAAAGGACATTATTATGTGAATCTATATTTATCCTAATTGATAGACGAATTTAATTCTAAAAAATGGTGGGAAGTGAAGGTTTTCTTATGAAACCAAAGCATCAATTCATTTATCCCAATAAGGAAAATGAATTTATGGTGTCCAATCATTAAAAGGAAAAAGATTACTATGTAAGTCCATATTTACCCCAATTGAAAGATAAACTTCAAATCTAAAATTGGTAAAAAAAAAAAGTTTGTTTTATCAAACCAAAGTATCAATATCATTTATCCTAATGACGAGAATGTGTTTATGGTTCCTAATCATGAAAACAAAAGAGCTTATTGCATGAATCCATTTTTATCTTAATTGAAAGATAAACTTTAATTCTAAAAATGGTAGAAAGAGAAGTTTCTCTTATGAAACCAAAGCATCAATATCATTTATCCTAGAGTGATAACGTGTTTATGGTGCACAATCATAAAAAGAAAGTAGATTATTATTTGAATCCGTATTTGTCCAAAATGACAAACAAACATTAATTCTAAAAGCGGTGGAAAGAGAATTTTTCTTACAAAACCAAAACATTAATATTATTTATCTTAATGAGTAGAACGCATTTATGGTGTCCAATCATCAAAAGAAAGAGATTATTATGTGAATCCATGTTTATCCCAATAAAAATGTGAACTTTAATTCTAAAAAATGGTGGGAAGTGAAGCTTTTCTTATGAAGCCAAAGCATCAATTCATTTATCCCGATGAGGAGAATGAATTTATGGTGCTAGTCATTAAAAAAAAAGAGATTGTTATGTGAATCCATGTTTATCCTAATTGAAAGACAAACTTTAATTCTAAAATTGGTAGAAATAGAAGTTTTTCTTATGAAACAAAAGCTTCAATATTATTTATCGCAATGAAGAGAATGCATTTATGGTGTCCAATCATGAAAAAAAAGTAGATTATTATGTGAATCTGTGTTTGTCCAAATCGAAGGATGAACTTTAATTTTAAAAATGGTAGAAAGCGAAGTTTTTCTTATGAAACCAGAGCATCCATATTATTTATCCTAGTGAGGAGAATGTGTTTATGCTGCCTAATCACGAAAAAAAGTAGATTATTATGTCAATCAGTGTTGGTCCAAATAGATGGACAAACATTAATTCTAAAATTGGTAGAAAGAGAAATTTTTCTTTTGAAACCAAAGCATCAACATTATTTATCCAACTAAGGAGAATGTGTTTTGGTGTCCAATCATGAAAAGAAAGGAGATCATTATGTGAATCTGTGTTTATCTCAATACAAAGATGAACTTTAATTCTAAAAAATGTTGGGAAGTGAGGTTTTACTGATAAAACCAAAGCATCAATTCATTTATCCCAATGAGGAGAATGAATTTGTCGTGCCCCATCTTTAAATGTATTAGCTTTAAATGAGGGATTGAACCAAGAGGGGGTGAATTGGTTCTATAAAACCTTGATGAATTTGAAGTAAATTAAAAATTAAAAATAAGATAAGGAAGAGAAAAGCCAACAGTCAATGTATAGAGGTTCGGTCTTTTAATTTGGCACCTATGTCCTCTCTTCTTGGTACTTCCTTACCAAGGTGATTCCTATAATTCACTAAGCAAATTGTTACCTTTAAGGGTAAGGTATAACTGTACACTACTATGTTTTAAGGTTTAGATAGAACCTTTCAATTCCTTTAAGATTTATACCCCAAACTCTCAAATAGTTTCACCCACTTTCACACAACTCCTTTTGGGATATGAAAAAAATAGTTTGCAAAAAAATTGAACCTCTAGTTGGTAGATGTTTACTAGAATTTAAGTACAAGATGAATAAAATACAAATAAGCTTGAAGAATATAAATTTGATACAAGTGGAAATAAAGAATTTGATGATTTTTAGCTTTTTACTATTTAATGATTTAATGAAATCTGTATCTCTTCTTCTTCAGCTATTTGGAACCTCTACTTATAGCTGAAAATTAATTAATAGACATTGGGCATTTAATGTGGTGGTTGGAGAGCCATTATAGCCTTCATAAATGCCTGTTTCCATTCAATCCCACATAATTGTATGGATATAATACCAGTAGTATCAATAAAGAAATCAAGAAATTAACCGTTACAGCTTGTTGTATCGATACAAGGATTTAATTCTTGATACTAAGCAAGATGCATTGATACAGATACTATTCTATCGATACATTTGAGGGTTTCAACTAAACCTTAGCTACTGCCAAGCCTTGTACCGATACACATGGGATGAGTATTGATACAAAGAGGCTATATCGATATATTTGAGGGTTTCATCCAAACCTTGGCTACTGCCAAGCCTTGTGTCAACACACATGGGGTAAGTATCGATACTAAGCCAGCTGTATCGATACATTTGAGGGTTTTTAAGCATAGTATCTATACATTTGTTCTTTATATCATTACCAACCTTCAAAAACATTTGTGAAATGATTTTTGTTGACTCAAACAAGTCTCAAAAGTTATTCTAAGTATAAATATACCTTTTAGAGCATATAATTTTTGACAAATTACAAACTTAGTAGTTTTTAAAATGCTTTTCAATTTAAACACAAATACCAAGTTTAATTTAACTTATGTTGTTTGTTATATCAAAATCGAAATCAAGATTAACAATCTCTCTCTTTTTGATATAACAAAAGTTAAGATAAATTTGCTTGTTTTTTAGATTAACAGAAAATAACTCCCCCTCAATAAAGCAATGGTTTTCAAAAATTTTATTTTGAGTAGCTCGGTTTTTAATATTGCCCAAGATTAGAAAAATCAAGCTTATGTTTAATATCAGCATTTAATTTGGTTTCCAACATTTGCATAATAAATTCATGGAAGCATATATAGCAACACATTGCAAATTTAAGGCATTTCTCCCCCTTTTTGTTATATCAAAGTAGAATTCAAGGATAAGTAGGCACAAGCAAAAGCAAACTCAATTTAGGATAAGATAAAATTAATAAAGCATGTAGAAGATGTTAAAAGCAATGCAAAACATAGAATAGACGAGAGTCTTAAAACCATAAAGTTCAACAAACATAAAAGATATCCTAAAATGATCTTAAAATAATATCCTAAAACCATAAAGTCTGACAAAGTAAGAAATTAATAAACATGCCTAATTTGACTAGATGTCATCGACCGGAGGATCCTTGTTGGGTGGAGAAGTAGGTGGAAGCACATGAGGAAAAGTAGCAAAAAAAACATGGAATTGCTTCATTAAAGCTCGGTGACTATGCTCAAGAGTAGAAAGACGAGCATTGATGGTGTTGAAGCGATGCCCATGCATCAAAACGGCCCATAATAACAGTGAACATAGTGGGATTGTCCGTGGGCACAAAAGACGAGGTGGTAAGAGTTGGAGGTGGGGAAAGTTTATCATACTCCATTTCATCATAGTCATTGGGAGCGGGGACATTCGGTTGCTCAAGTGGTGGTTGTCAAAGAGCCTTAAGAACAAAGTCGGCACCTTGAATTTCATACCCAGCAAGGCCCATGGATTTGCGACCAATATAGCAATAAGTGGTTACCATAATTCTAGGGTCGCATGAAAGATCAAGACCTTAGGTGTCAAAATAGTAACTCAAGGCCATGCCATGGAAAAGACTATGACAACCATGAATGCAAAGAACAAGGTCCACATATATAAAATAGGCTAAATTTGGAAGATTACCGATTGGAATCATATAAAGCTGCTAATAGTGCACATCGCTAATAAAGGTATGTTTGGTTTCGTATGCACAGAGCATATGTAAGATGATAAGATGGAGCAAATGATCAATTAGAGAAAGAAACATGGCTTTGTTGTTTGGAGTGCATAATGCGATAGGAGCCGAGCCTTCATGGATGATGCCTTCATTTGAAAAATTAAAGGTAGACACTAGAGAAACTGAGTTGACGAGGAGATCTTATCCCAAAAGATATGATCAAATAGCAATGACATTATTATGGTCATCAATAACAAGAGAGGCATTGCTAAAGAATGCACGGATAAGATTTTCGTGAATCAAAACATTTAAAGAAAGAATTTTAGTCCATCTGAAGGTTTCAAAAATCTAAAGGCAAGGATAATTAATGGACCAAAGAAAGGGAAAGTCGATGACTTAATATTATTGCATGAGCATCTGGGCATAGATGGTGGTGAAATGCTCATGAGCCCGTGCATTGTGAAAACATAAGTCAAAGAAGGACTGATTTTAGGCTAGAGGTGGTTAACAAGTAAAAGAGGTGGAGGCATAGGTGATGGAACCTTAACAACGTGTTGTTTGTTTGGTTTGAAGAGGCATGGTTGTGTTTGAGGACTTTTGTCAAGCAGGTGGTGAGGGAATAGATTGGATGGGTAAAATGCTGGTTGGGGAAAATAGTTAAATAAATGGTAGGCACTAAATTTGGTTTGCAATTGATGCGATGTAGGGAATAAATCCATAATCAATCGCACAAAAGGGAAAAGTTTAGTGATGCAAAAAAGTTAAATTTTGGGAAAAAATTTGGATAAAAGTGATGGATTTAGAGAGGGAAGTCGTAAAGGTTAAGGTGATGGGTAATTTCAAATTTATGATGTTTTAGATGCTGGTGAGTGATTTTGAAATGGTTTTGGGTAAATGTGATAAGGGAAATTGGTTTATAAAGCAATCGATTGGGAGATAAAGGGTGATGATGATGAGTTTTAAGGATTTAAAGATTGAGTGAAAGAGAAGGCTTTGTGAGAGAAAAATAAATAGTGCATTCAGCTAATGAAATTGCACGCAGGGGGTTTTAAATGAACAACTAGTATTGATACAGAAGAAACAGTATCGATACAAAGAACATTTTTAGGTTCTATATCGATACAGGGAACTAGCCTCGAGACTTAGATTAAATTATTGTGTTTCGATACACATTGAGAAGTATTGATACAGTGTATCGATACAAAAGAGACAAGTATCGATACAAAGAACAAGTATGGGTTTGTCTCAATATAATGGAACAAGTCTCGATACATGGAAAAGAATGCATAGGGATCATACAGATGGCCTAAAATGGGGTCATTTCTAATAAGATGACATCAAATTAGGTATATTTTTACCTAAATATCCTTTGAAAAACATTCGAAAATAACCAAAATCCAGATCATTTTGCATGGATAATTCAAAATTTATTCAAGATCCAACAAAATTATCCAAGAATGAGAAATTCATAACAAATGAACATTATTAAACAAGTAAGTGTGTAAAACTAGTTTCATCAAACTAAGCAAGCTACAAACAATATTGAGGCAAAGTGTTAGGATTGGGTCAAATCATGAATTTTAAGGTGTATTCATTAAGACAATTTCTCTTCTAATTGTGCAAAATCTATCCTTGTCAAGTGGTTTGGTGAAAATATCAGCTAATTGATACAAGGTATCAATGAATTCAAGCACTATACCACCTTTCTGCAGATGATCTCTAATGAAATTATGTCTAATTTTTATGTGCTTAGTTCTAGAGTGTTGGATTGGATTTTTAGTGAGACAAGTGGCACTAGTATTGTCACGTTTAATTGGAATATGATCCATGGTAATGCCAAAATCCTCTATTTATTGTTTTATCCATAAAATTTAGGCATAATAGTTCCCGCAGTATGTGTTCTGCTTTAGTTATGGATAAAGCAACACTATTTTGTTTCTTGAAAAACTATGATATGAGCATATTTCCAAGAAATTAACATGTATCGGAAGTGCTTTTCCTATCAATTTTACATCCACCAAAATTTGTATCGGAATAAGCATGTACGACAAGAGATGATTCTTTCAGATAGCATAAGTCTAGAATTAGAGTGTCTTTAAGATATCTAAAGATTCTTTTCATGGTAATTAGATGTGACCTCGTGGTGATGATTGGTATCTAGCACATAGGCATACACTAAACATTATGTCAGGTTTACTAGATATAGTAATAAACCTATCATAGACCAATAGAGTCAATAATTTTACTTCATTCATCCTTTTCAAGCTTTGTTGAAGTACTCATAGATGTGGAACAAGGTTTTGCTTCATTCATTTTGAACCTCTTGAGTAATTCCTTAGTGTACTTTACTTGATTGATAAAAATGCCATCTTTAGTTTGTTTAATTTGTAGCCCTAAAAAGAATGTTAATTCTTCCATCATGCTCATCTTAAACTCACCTTGTATTAACTTGGAAAATTATTGACAAAGAGATTTATTAGTAGCACCAAAGATAATATCATCAACATAAACTTGAATCAGTAAAATGTCCTTGTTTTTTACTTTTATAAATAAATTTTTGTCAACATTGATCCTATTAAAACCTTTTTCAATAAAAATTTTGGGAGTCCTTCATAC
Source organism: Adansonia gregorii (assembly GCA_038382025.1). NCBI lineage: Eukaryota > Viridiplantae > Streptophyta > Magnoliopsida > Malvales > Malvaceae > Adansonia > Adansonia gregorii. The sequence goes on along the minus strand of JBBYHO010506020.1, from coordinate 6,273 downwards.
CATGCCCTAAGTGCTTGCTTTAGTCCATAAAAAATAAGGATTTTCAAAATCGGGAGTTACTCAACATAAACTTCCTCATTAATGAAGCCATTTAAAAAAGCACTTCTGGCATCCATTTGATATAACTTGAAATTGTTGAAACATAAAAAGCTAGTAGTATTCTAAGGGCTGCTAGTCTAGCTATGAGGACATAAGTTTCATCATAATGAATTCCTTCTTCTTGGCTATATCCTTTAGCTACTAATATAGCCTTATTTCTAATTGTTGTTCCATTCTCATCAAATTTGTTCCTAAAAACCCATTTAGTACTTACAATGGGATAATTACTAGGTTTCTCTACTAAATTCCAAACTTTGCTCATTTCAAATTGGTTTAACTCCTTTTACATAGCCATGATCCAATTATCATCTTTTAGAGCCTCATCAAAATTCTTGGGTTCAATTTGTGAAAGAAATGCTACATAATTACATGTATTTCTAAGGGATGATCTAGTTTTTACCCCTTTCTTAGGAACACCAGTTATCTCACCTTCTTTGACATAAGTCAACTCTCTAGGATGATTTCTTTTTGTTTCTACTTTTAGTTGGCTCATGTAGTTCTTCCTTTTTTGGATCTTCTTGATTTTGCATTGCTTGTCCTTGCTCTTTATTTGATGTTTGTTCTTGGTAAATCTCTACATCATCATTATCAAAAGACACCTTTCTCATGGTTGAGTTAGATTCATCAAATATAACATGTATTGACTCTTCAACAACTAAAGTTCTCTTATTAAACACTCTATAAGCTTTGGAATTTGTTGAATAACCAAGAAAAATTCCTTCATCACTTTTTGAATCAAATTTATGAAGATTATCTTTCCATTATTTAATACAAAACATTTACATCCAAAAGGATTAAAGTAGCTAATGTTAGGTTTTTTCCTTTAAAAAGTTCATATAGAGTTTTCTTTAGGATTAGCCTAACCATGGCTCTATTTATAATATAGCAAGACATATTAATGGTTTTTGCCCAAAAATATCTAGGTAAATTGTTTTCACAAAGCATGGTTCTAGCCATTTCTTCTAAGGTTCTATTTTTTCTTTCAACAACTCTGTTTTATTAAAGAGTTCTAGGTGCTGAGAACTTATGGCTAATACCATTTTCATTACAAAATTTATCAAAACTATGGTTTTCAAATTCTTTTCCATGATCACTTCTTACACTTGAAATAGAATAGCCTTTTTCATTTTGGATAATTTTGCAAAAGTAATGAATTTTTCTAAGGCTTCATCTTTAAAGCGTAAAAAGAGAACCCAAGTAAACCTAGAGTAATCATCTACAATAACAAATCCATATTGTTTATCTCCTAAGCTTAATGTCCTAGTAGGACAAAATAGACCAATAACTTGTAATACTCTAGTAGTTGAGACAATATTAATTGGTTTGAATGAAGCTCTTCTATGTTTTCCTTGGACACACGCATCACATATTTTATAATTATCAAATTTAATTTTTGGCAATCCAACAACAAGGTCTTTCTAGATAGTTTGGAAATTACATTCATACTAGCATGTCCCAATTTTCTAGGCCACAACCAATGCAAGTCATCATTATTAGCAATTAAATTAACATTTTGAGAAGATAAGTCATCTAGATGCACAACATCAACATTTCTTTTTTTACATCCTACAAAAAGAATTTTATTTGTCTTAACATTAGCGACTTGACAATTTATTGATTCAAAAATAACTTTCATGCCTTCATCACATAAGTGGCTAATACTAAATAAATTATGTTTGAGACTTTTGACAAATAAAATATTTTCAATGTTGGATGAAAAATTGTTACCAATGGTTCCAATACCTTTAATTTGTCCTTTTGAGTTATCACCAAAAGTGACACTTCCTTCATCCTTAGGCCTTAGCTCCATGAATTAATTTTTGTCACCGTTCATATTTCTTGAGCATCCACTATTAAGGTACCAAGAACTTTCCTTTGTTGAATTTTCCTTGAAGCAATGCTCTTTTTCCTACAACCACAAAATCATATTTTTTAGGTACCTAAATTTTCTTGGGTCCTTGAGTATTAGTGTTCAAAATTTTTATGCCTTCCCGAATCTATTTTAATTTTATAGCTTCATCTTGAAATGTGCCAGCACTTTTATGGACTCATATTCTCCTAATAAGCTTGCCTCTATAAGTGATAGTTTTTAAGGAACGTGTATGGAATGTGTGACCAAGTTTATGGCAATTTATACATATGCTAGATGGATCAAACAATTTATTTTGTGTTATAAAGAAGTTCTTGAAGTGAGTTTCTTTTTCGACTCTATTATAACCTAATCCATCTTTATTAGCATGTTATTCAATTTTTGTTGTGCCATATAAAACCTTGTAAATAAGTTATGCAAGTTTGTGTTCTTCTAGGTTAGATCATCAATATTGACTTATAACTTATCTAATCTCTTCTTAAGATCATCATTTGTCATGCATAATGTTTCATTTTCTTCCTTCAGTTTAGAAATCATTTTCTTGTATTTTAAATTCATAACTTCAAATTCTAATGCTAATTCATCAAATGAGTAAGTATTAGCATTAGAAGATACCTTGGGCTCATCATGAGCCATGAGGCATAGGTTGTCCACCTTCTCATTATCATTATTGAATGTGTCACTATCACTCCATGTGGCCACCATAGCCTTTTTCTTTTACTTCTTCGGGTTTGATTTCTTCCACATTGGACATTGAAATTTGATATGTCCCAATTTTTGCACTCATAGAAAATAATTTATTTTTTCTCTTTCTTGCTTAAGTCTCCCTTCATCATTTTTTTTAGGATATCTTCTTACTTTTTTCATTCTCATGAATTTGTTGAATCTTTTCGCGAACATGGCCATTTCTTTATCTTCCTCAACCTCTTCATCATCATCACTATGAGTGGTTACTTTAAAGGGAACATTTGCCTTCTTTAATGGTTCTTGTCCATGCTTGACCTTCATTTCATATGTTAAAAGAGAACCTATGACTTCATCCAAAGAGAGTGTGTTGGGATCTCTGGATTCTTCAATTGCTGCCACTTTTACTTCCTAAGACTTGGCAAGACTATTAAGTAGCTTCTTTATCATCTCTTTATTTGGATAGGTCTTTCTGAGTGCCTTCAACACGTCGATGATGTTTGTAAACCTATATGATAATTCTTTGATGGTTTCATCTGTCTTCATCTTGGACAATTCATAGTCAAGTGTGAGCATGCTTATTTTTGGATGCTACACTTGATTTGTTCCTTCATGTGTGGTTGCTAACTTATCCTACACTTGCTTGGCATTGTCACATAGTGAGACTCTATTGCACTCACTCAGATCAAGAGCATAAAATAATGTGTGCATGGCTTTGGCATTTAATTATGCCATTTTGGTGTCTTGTTCCTCCTATTCTTTTTCTTTCTTTGGCATAACACAATCTTTGACTCTCTTTTTTGGGATGAGTGGTCCATTAACGATGATCTTTCATACTTCATAGTCATTTGCTTGGACAAAAAGCATCATCCTTGTCTTTTAATATGAGTAGTTATCACTATTGAATAGTGGAGGTCTCATGATGGAATGTCCTTCAAGTCCTATAGCATTTGCATTTGTCTCAAATGCCACTAGACAAACTTCATCTTGGCTTTTCAACTCTTGTGGGCTTCTTGAGGCTTTGATTATAATTTTTGCATTCTCCATTTTTAAGCTATCAAAGAATTTTTTCTTAAAGTCCTGAGAACTATAATTGAGACCAAAGATCTTGATGCCAATTATTAGCTTCAATGGAGAGATTAAACCATGAGAAGGGGTTGATTGGTTCTATAAAAACTTGATGAATTTAAAGTAAATTGAAGATTAAAAATAAGATAAGGAAGAAAAAACCAACAATCAATGTATAGAGGTTCAGTTCTTTAATTCGGCACCTACATCCTCTCTTCTTGGTACTTTTTTACCAAGGTGATTCCCATAATTCACTAAGCAAATTGTTACCTTTAAGGGTAAGGTATAAACCTTACGCTACTATTTTTTAAGACTTAGATAGAACCTTCCAATTCCTTTAAGAATTATACCTTAAACTCTCAAATATTTTTACTCACTTTCACATAAACCCTTTTGTGATATAAAAGAAGTATTTTACAAACAAATTGAACCTCGAGTAGGTAGATGTTTGCTGGAATTTAAGTATAAGATGAATGAGATGCAAATAGGCTTGAAGAGTATAAATCTAATGCAAGTGGAAATAAAGAATTTGATGATTTTAAGCTTTTTATTGTTCAATCATTCAATGAAATTTGTATCTCTTCTTCTTTAGTTATTTGAAACCTCCATTTATAGCTGGAAATTAATTCACAGATGTTGGACATTTAATGTGGTGGTTGGAGAGCCGTTGTAGCCTTCATAAATGCTTGTTTCCATACAATCTTGCGTTACAGTATCGATACAACACCAATAGTATCAATAGAAAAATAAAAAAGTGACTGTTATAGCTTGTTGTATTAATACAGGGATTTGAGTATCAATACTAAGTGAGCTATATCGATATAGATACTATTGTATTGATACATTTGCAGGTTTTAGCTAAACCTTGACTACTGCCAAGCCTTGTATCGATACACATGGGATGAGTATTGATACTAAGTAGGCTATATCGATACATACACACTTATATTGATACATTCGAGGGATTCATCCAAACCTTAGCTACTGCCAAGCCTTGTATTGATACACATGGGGTGAGTATCGATACTAAGCAGATTGTATCGATACATTAACACTTGTATCGATACATTTGCGGGTTTTTAAGCATTGTATTAATATATTTGTTCTTTGTATAGATACCAACCTTAAAAAACGTTTGTGAAATAATTTTTGTTGACTCAAACAAATCTAAAAAATTATTCTAAGTATAAATATACTTTTTAGAGCATATAATTTTTAACAAATTACGAACTTAATATTTTTCAAAATGCATTTCAATTTAAACTCAAATACCTAGTTTAATTTAACTTAAGTTGTTTGTTATATCAAAACTAAAATCAAGGTTAACAAAAAGAAAGAAGATTATCATATGAATCAGTGTTTATCCCAATTGAATGATGAACTTTAATTCTAAAATTGGTAGAAAGAAGAGTTTTTCTTATGAAACCAAAGCATCAACATCATTTATCCCAACGAGGAGAATGTGTTCATGGTTCCTAATCATGAAAGCAAAGAAGATTATTACATGAATCCATGTTTATCCCCATTGATAGATGAACTCTAATTCTAAAAAATAGTGGGAAGTGAAGTTTTTCTTATGAAGCCAAAGCATCAATTCATTTATTCCAGTGAGAAGAATGTGTTTATGGTGCCCAATCATGAAAAGAAAATAGATTATTATGTGAATCCGTGTTTGTCCAAATCAACAGACAAATATTAATTCTAAAAATGGCAGAAGAAGAACTTTTTCTTATGAAACCAAAGCATCAACATTATTTATCCCAATAAGGAGAATGTGTTTATGGTTCCTAATCATGAAAAGGAAAGAGATTATTATGTGAATCCATGTTTATCCCACTAGAAAGATGAACTTTATTTCTAAAAAATGGTGGAAAGTGAATTTTTTTAATGAAAGCAAAGCATCAATTCATTTACCCCAACGAGGAGAATGAATTTGAGGTGCCCAATCATTAAAAAGAAGGAGATTATTATGTGAATCAGTACTTATCCCAATTAAAAGAAGAACTTTTGATGTGAAACCCCAAGGCTAAAGAACCCGAAACCCCTTAAACACATACTTTGACAAGAACATGAACAAGAAGAAATTCTCAACCCTAATGAACCCCCAATCAATTATATGAATGGAAATGCATATGATAAGGTTGATTTGAAACAAGTAATTACCTTGGTAGGAATTATATTTTTGAGGCAACAGAAGAAGACAAGCAATCCTCCCTAATATGAGTAGAAACTCAATATTTCTCTAATAACCAAATCTCCCACTGAATGTTCATTATGAGTTATTTATACCCTTTGAAAACAAAAAAAAACTCGATAGATATAAAAGGCCTTTAAAGATAGGCCTCCCATCAATATAACTAAAGCCCAAACCTAACATCTCTAAAATACAGTACATTAAGCCTAAAGGTTTAAATTAAATGAGTTGAAGGCTAATAAAAGCCTATCTCACTAAAAGAAGCCCATAATAGTGAGCTACCCAAAGCTATTCTTTTAACTTAAAATAATTAATTAAACAAGAATTAGAGTCTTCTTGCAAATTCAGCCCCATTTGA
>JBBYHO010506009.1:0-21435 GCA_038382025.1 Adansonia gregorii | reverse complement strand
ATGCATAAGCCAAGATGACATTTTTCGTAGAAAAGATAAAAAGAATGCATGGAGATAATATATAAATGCATGAACATACTTAGGATGAACATGCTAAAAAAGGCATTTTTATTTCATGGAACCTATCAAGCTATTAGGAAATGTATGGCCATAGTTAGAACATGTTAAGATGCATTATTTAAACATGAGATAAAGATGTGAATGTGGAAAGAACATGGCAAGATTGCATGGACAAAGGCTATTATGGTGATAAAAATGCGAATAAGCATGCTTAGTTAACCAAACAGCATGAAGGCACCAAGAAGAACATTAAGATCCTAAACTATGGCAACCAAAGCCATAAAAAATGCATGAAAGTCCTAAGATGGCCATAAAAGCATAAAAAAGGTTAATAAAGATGCTGGTAATAACAAAATAGAAACTACAAAGACCAAGATAGAGGGGATATACCAAAAAACCTTGAACTTTCCTTTGTCTTGAAGTAGTGGCTATAGGCTTAATTTTCTCCTTCTCTTTGCTATTGTTTAGAAAGAAAAGGATGAAAAGAGGTAGTTTTTTGGTGATGTGGTTGATGGTGAGGCTTTTTAAAGATCAAAATGTATGTAAAGTTAGGTTTTTGAAGGTTTTTTAGTGGTGGTTTAGCGTAACTACGGGAATGGAGTATGAAAGTCAATGAAAGAATGTTTTTAGAAGTGTTTTTAGGGCTGAGAATGGCTGGAGGATTTGTGGGGATGGGTGAGAAGTTTTTTAGAATTGCTGGAGAGTTTTTTTGATAATTGTGAGCCCTTTTTTTGGGGGGTAGCTAGTTTTTTTTAGGTAGCTTTCTCTAATATATCTTGTTCTCTTGGTTCAGCCCTTTTTTTTAAAAGACAATGCAAGGGGCCTCATTAATTTTTCTTCTATAGCAGGGTATATCTTCAACTGCCATGTTCAATTGACTTCCTCGTTATTGGTTCTGCCATGCTGATCAAGAGGGCAGAAAGGCTATGAAAGCTTGGAAGCTGGAGATATGCTTGCCACCCTCCTCCACCCATATATTTTATGAAAGTAACCTTTTTGATTAATTGTTTAGACTCTAAGCATTTGTTAGAATTCATTAATGAACCCATAGTTAAGGTTTGCAATGTTATATGATAGTTCTTTGGTGCAAAAACATGTTCAAATTGGATTTTGAATGGGTAATGCGAAAGCTGGAAGTTAGCTCGAAGTAGCAAAAAAGGCCTACATGTATCGATACATATCACTTTGTATTGATCCTCAAGGCAAATTTTATGCATGAGTATTGATATAATGATACTTGTATCAAAACTAAGAGCATAAATTATTTCCAGTCTCGAGACCTTAAGACCTATATCTATACTCCATGGACTTGTATCGATTCTCATGCTTTTGTATCGATACATTTCGCAAAAAATAGCAATTTTAGCTACTATCAAGACTTATATCAATATAGACATGCTAGATATCGATACCTACCATAGGTATCGATACCAAACCCTCATGTATCGATACTACACATGGAAATTCAAAATTTTGGTAACATGGAAGCCCCTTGATAATTTTTAAACACCTATATTACCCGTACATACCTTAGGTTCATCTAGTTGTCTTATCTTGGTCACAAAAAGAGGAAAATTGCTCTATTTTTTAATTTCTCTTTAAAGCAGTTAGCAAGCATTTTTGGCCTTCCCAAAAAACCTTTGTCGCTGGGCGACGATCGACCCCTAGCTTTATTTTTATTTTTTTGATTTTGTCACCTTTTACTTAACCCCTAAAATATCAAAAATTGGTCTGGGCAAAATAAGGTGCCTAGAATAGCCTCTCTTTGACTGTTGCTAAGTATTAGGAACAGGAAAAAGATAAATAGACACCATTTTGTTCGGACAGTGTATTAGGCTATTTTTTGAGTAGGAAAGAAAATGTGTCCTACTCTTTGAGGACTAAAAGAAAAGAAGTGCTTCTAACACGTATGGGCTTAAAAGCAACAGAAAAGGCTTCTTGCTCTTTAAAGACTAAAATAAAGGGGGTGCCACCAGCTTGTGTGGGATCAAAAGAAAAAAAGGCATCTTACTCTTTGAGACTAGACTGAAAGGGGTGCCACCAGTTTATGTAGGCTTAAAAGAAAAAGAAAAGACGTTCTACTCTTTGAGGACTAAAATAAAAGGGGTGCAACCAGCTTGTGTGGGCTTAAAAGAAAAAAAAAAAGGTGTCATGCTCTTTGAGGACTAAAATAAAAAGGATGCCACTAGCTTGTGTGGGTTGAAAAGAAAAAAAAGGTGTCTTGCACTTTGAAGACTCAAATGAAAAAGGGTGCAACCAACTTATATGGGTTAAAAAAAAAAGACGTCATGCTCTTTAAGGACTAAAATGAAAAAGGTACAACCAGCTTGTGTGGGCTTAAAAAAAAAAAGAAAAAGCATCTTACTCTTTGAGGACTAAAATAAAAAGGGGTGCCACCAGCTTGTGTGGGCTTAAAAGAAAAAGAAAAGGCATCCTGCTCTTTGAGGACTAAAATCAAATAGGTGCCACCAACTTGTGTGGGCTTAAAAGAAAAGGCATCTTGCTCTTTGAAGACTAGAATGAAAGAAAAGGTCCTACTCTTTGAGGAAAAAGAAAGAAAATATCTTACTCTTTGAGGATAAAGAAAAGAAGCATCTTGCTCTTTGAGGATAAAAAAAAACGTCTTGCTCTTTGAGGATAAAGAAAAGAAAATGTCTTACTCTTTGAGGATAAAGAAAAGAAAAGGTCTTATTCTTTGAGGACAAAGAAAGAAAATGTCATGCTCTTAGAGGACAAGGAAAAAAAATGTCAAGCTCTTTGAGGATAAGAAAAAAAAACGTCATGCCCTTTGAGGACAAAGAAAGAAAACCTCATGCTCTTTGAGGATAAGGAAAAGAAAATATCATGCTCTTTGAAGACAAGAAAAGAAAACATCCTATTCTTTAAGGACAAAGAAAGTAAAGGTCCTACTTTTTAAGGACAAGGAAAAGAAAATGTCCTGCTCTTTAAGGACAAAGAAAAGAAAGTGTCCTGCTCTTTAAGGACAAGAAAGAAAAAGTCCTACTCTTTGAGGACAAGAAAAGAAAACATCCTTTTCTTTGACGATAAGAAAAGAAAACATCTTACTCTTTGAGGGCAAAGAAAAAAATGTCCTGCTCTTTGAGGACAAGAAAGAAAAGGTCCTGCTCTCAAAGGACAGGATACTTTTCTTGGATGATTTTCAATAAGCTAGTGAAGTCGAAGGTACTTACCTAAGATTTTTTTAGGTTTTTAGAAATAAAAATCGCACCTTACGCTCTTTATTGATTTACCTTTTATACGAAGATCGAAACCTAAAAGATGCTAAATCTAGTAGAATGCATGAGAATGCATATGCGTGTTTAAATGATGTGAAAGTGGTGTTTTCAAAGGCATAATCTGTCAATTTTAGATTTTTCTCACATCTGATAAGGTGGCTTCTTGTCCTGATGACCAATGATGGTAATAAGAGGACTTTGAAATTAGATAATTCATGTTGGAAGGCTCTAGGTATTAAGAGTCTACTAGTAAGCATGAATGGTGCTTCTTTGCCAATTCTAACTCTAAAAAGCCTCTTTTAACTGATTAAATATGTTAAACACTAGTTGTTTGGGTGCCAATTGAAGTAGGATTTTAGCCTCTCTTCTTCATGATAGGGTTTTCTAGAGGTAAAGTTTGAACACTTCTTAAGATACGAGATCAAAGAAGGTAGGACCAACCATGGCCCTAAAGTTCATTTTTGGTCTCTAGACCTAAAAAAAATTCTTGTAAAGTTCAATCTTTCTAAGCAAAGCTATGAAATCCTATTATTAGTTTTGTTTATTTATCAAGTATTATCAATTAAATGATAAACATGATGCAACATGGAATGTAGGGTTACGAAAAAATTTTGTAAGAAATCAAACAATTGTATTCTTATTCGATTGAAAAATTTTGAAATACAAAAGAGTCAGAAAAAGTTTTTCGGGACGATTGGCTTCGATGCTAATGACATGAATTTTTCACAAAGTGCTTTCAGAGACTTTCTCTCGAGCAAATGATCCTTGTGGTGTTGGCCAAATCATAAGAAGATTCCTCAAATTACCCCATGGTGGGATGGAAGCATTAAAGTTGGTTAGTTTTCATTTTCCAAGTGCAGTTGTGGATAAGGTTTGGTTAGCATCAAATAGATAGGTTAAGTTATGATTCAGTGTCTTGTTAAAAGTTATGAATATGGGAAACATTGGTTTTAGGCTGATGATAGTTTAGGCTTAACTTGGTTTGAATAGGTTTGGTTACTTAAGCCGCCCTCTTAGGTTTTTGACTTAAGTTGGTTTTTTCTTTTTTTTTTTGTTCTTTTTTTTAGAGAATGGTGGGTGAAGGGCTAATATAATGTCCTTTTAAGTTTTCATCCTAAAGTATTTTCAGACATAGTATTTTTTTACAGAATCGAAGTTCACAGGATTGGGCAAGTCATTGTCATCCATTTCAATTAAGATTAAAGCTACTTCAGAGAATACACACTTCACCAAATATGGTTTTTCCCAATTTGGGGTCCATTTTCTACGAACATCTTTATGATTGAGAGAATTTGCTTAAATACATAGTCACCTTCTCGAAACTGATGAAGATGGATCTTTTTGTCTTAGGCTTTCATCATGCGCTTTTGATTCATCTGCCTATGATAGATGGCTTTGATTCTCTTCTCTTTGATAAGATTAAGTTGTTCAAGTCGATCTTTAACCCATTTGGCCTATTCAAGTTGTGATTCCATTAAAACTCTAAGGGAAGGATTTCAACCTCGATAGGTAGAATAGCTTTCATGCTATAGACTAAGGAAAATGGTGTAGCACCCGTAAAAGTTCACACGGCTGTGCGATAAGCATGTAAAGCAAATGGCAACTTTTCATGCCAATGCTTGTACGTCTTAGCCATCTTTTCAATTATCTTTTTAATATTTTTGTTAGCTACTTCCACTGCCCAATTCATTTTTGGACGATATGGGATGGACTTTCAATGCTGAATTTTAAACTGAAAACAAATTGCTTGCATCATCTTATTTTTCAGGTTATGTGCATTATCAGTAATGATTTGTTTGGGAAGACCATATCTACAGATGATGTCTTGTTTCACAAATTTGTACATGACAGATCTGGTGATGTTGGCATAAGAAGCTGTCTCTACCCATTTGGTGAATTAATCGATAGGAACTAGGATGAAATGATGTCCACTACAGGCCTTAAGGGTGATTGGTCTAATCATGTCCATGCCCCACATAGGAAATGGCCATGAGGCTATCATAACGTGCAATGGTTGTCATAATATACCCCAGGATCTATAAATATGTGCGACTTAAAATATTTTTCTAACTTGGAATGTCTTCTTAATCGAGACATTTCCTTCGCGATGTGATGAGAATGAGAGAGTACAAATTCTTGACTTATGACACAATGAGGAGGGACCATATGATGAATCGCTCATCTTATTAGTCTCGAATGACCATCACAAAATGGCCAACACTTGGAGTCGCCATCGATCATTTAGTGCTAAGCATGATCGGATGCCTATTGAAACATATGTTCTGAGTTACGAAACTTAAAACATCAATCCCATGGTCTACATAGTACAAAGATTCATCGTTGGGTTTGGGAGTTGGTTATGCATGATGAGGTATGAACCTCTTCGCAATGCATGAAATCAGTACCTTACTAACTATGTCTTATATCGATTTTGATTCTTTCAATCTTACTTGTCATTATTTCGATATAACCCCTTTTTAATGCATGAATCTTATAGAAATACAAATCCAGGTTTTGATGAAAAAGATGTAATCTCATATACGCCCAGGAGAGATGAGGAATATAAAGATTTTCAATAAAATACCTCTGGATTTTACTTTGAAAATAAAGTGTTCCACTTTAGGCACTGAAGAGATACCCACGCGAACATTACCTTTAATTTTATTTGAAATGTTTTAAAAACATGAATGCATATAATCATCACGAAGAAGTCATGTTAGTAAGGAAATAAATGAAGTAGCGCATCATGGATCATTCAATGCAATGATAAAGAAAATGGGCGGACTATTGGAATTTATCTCGTAATTGGCATTAATTATCTAGGAATAACTGAATCGATAATTTTCAAGATGCATTTGGGTTTCTTGATTAAACAAGGTTTGTTTGACATATTCATAGAAATTCGAGAAAGAGAAAAAAATTAATTATAGTTGAAAAATAGGGTTGGATTATCTTTTCAAAAAGGTGGGGTTGGAGTATCCCCGTAGATAACAAATAATTTTGACAAAGAAAGATCTTCCAAACTTAACAATTTTGAAAAGCAGGGTTGGTGTATCCCCGTGGATGATAAATCATTTTGAGAATGGAAGGTTTTTTTTTTTAATCTCAATAATTTTGAAAAATGGGGTTGAAGTATCCCTTTGAAAGGTCGGGTTAAATTATTTCTAAAAGTGACAAGCTTGACACTCTTTAGAGAAGTCGAGTTGGAAAACTTAAGTTGACAAAACTGTGATTTAGAAAATGAGTAAGCATTTTGACTACTTTTGGTAAAAGAAATTATTGTGAATGAGGATGGTAAAGATGTAAAATGTGTTTATGCCTTGATATGAGCCAATGAGAGGTCAAAGCATGTTCTTAAGTCTGATCGGGTTGGTACGGAGACATTCAAATGCCTCCAGACAAAATTCAAAAAAATAATTCAATTTTGACCATAAACAAAAATAGGGGACAACATCACGCTATCCCACTTCCCGAATTTATTCTAAACTGGTTTGAAGGCTTTAAAGGGTGGACAAGATACCACTAGAAAGGTAACTCGACGAGGGTCAACCTAAAAATATTCCCCATATCCTAAAAAGTCATTTTCCAGGGAAATAAATTTTCAAGTCTAGACTAATTGGGCTACTGACAGAGCATATGAGAGACAAGGTGTGTCAAAATTTAAAAAATCACCCCAGACTCATTTGGTAACAAAAATTTATAAGTGATACCTTTCTGAAAAGGGGATTTCATGAATCTTTAGGAAAAATGTCTGAAAATTTTGGAAAAATCATTTAGTAGGCCTGAACGGCCCAACTAGATTACATGTTCGGATTCCAAAGGTTCTGGATAGTTTAGATTTGAAAAATCATTACTTTCTCATTCGGACTGATCCGGGGATGAACAAGACCTCGTTTTAAGGGTATTTTGACACACTTTTAGAGAAAAATATCATAAAATCCATTGAAAATTATTTTTGATTTTAAAATGATTTTTCAATTTGTAGCAGCAGTGCTGCCAGCAAGGGACAAGGCAAAGTTACAGTATCTCTCATTTTTTTATGTCTATGGGTCCAAACTCAAGTCATTGACGTGAACATCTATGACTGAAGAGAAAGAGTGGCATGAGCATCACGAACTCATTTGCACAGCCCCGGAATAGTTTTGGACGATGAAACAACCTATTGATCATACCACTCAAGGTTTTGACTCAAAAAAAGGCATAAACATTTAGGGAATAATTAAAAGACCATTTTTGTTTCAAAATTAGAAGATTTGAGTTCGTTTAACTAAGATTCCAGACTAGAAACTTTAATTGTCCCTAAGATATCTTTTTAACTCTAAGGAAAATGCTAAGTTCATGCTAATCCTCATTGGTTGAGGTTGACATGCTTAGCTTGAGGGGTTTTGAAAATCAGTTTTTGATAGCCATCAAACATGCATTTTGACAAGGAGAAGATGACAAACATACAAAGAAATGGCACATAACATGAATGGGGATGCTAACTTTACCAATGGTTTAGACAAAGAAAGTGTTATGCATTGTGACAAAAAAAGTGTTATGGATGCTAAAAATGATAATGATTCAGGCAAGCTAATGTATAAATGCGCTAGAAATGTATTAGGCTAATGATTTATACATGGATTAAGGATAACAAGATGCATGGATATGGCCTAAAATGCATGAGCAACATGTATCAAACTAATGAGGATAAAGTGAGTCATTTTGCACATCAAAGGGGCATTAAGGAATCCAAATCTCAAACTACCATAAACCAAAGCCACAATAATGCATGATAATCCTAAAAGGACGATGGAAATATGGAGAGCTCACTAAAATGATGAAGATGCTAAAAAACAAAAAATGCAAGTCATAGAGTAAAAAGTTATACCAACAAAACTTCACTTTTTGGCCAAATAATCGAAGCGGTAGAGATAGCTTGAATTTCCCTCTTTTCCTTATTGTTAATAAGCAAGAAAAAGAGACAAATAATTAGGTTTTGGTTTTGGTATGGATAAGGGAGATTTTCAGAATATGTAGTGGTTGAAAGCTAGTATCTTAGGGCTGTTTTTGGGTGGTGAGTGAAGAGCTATGGGATTTGGTTTTCTTGGTGTAGGAATATATTTTTGAAGCTAAAAATGAGCTAGAATCTAACCTTTTTTATATAGAAGTGATCTATTTATACCAATATTTTAGAGCCAAATTGAAGGTGTTTTTGGTCACTTCTCAAAGGAGACAAAGTGATATCAGCATAGTGGCTATAGGGTGGCTGTAGGGAGCAACTTGCTACCAATGTGATAGGCATAGGGTGGTTGGTTTAAATGCTGAAAAGATTTTCCAGCAAATAGAGTGGCTGATGGTGATATTAGCCAATAATTAGGGAGGAGTAGGGTGATCAAATGATATTGACACTTTTGATCTAATTTAGACTTAAAAAATGATTTGATTAATTTAAAAGTCTAAATTTATAATTTTATATGTGTTTTAGTCTTTCCTGATGTAAAGAAATGAGTTAAAATCGAGTTTTGGATTAATGGTGGATGAGTCAAAAATGCTCGGACCATGAAAATGGCCCGCATGTATCGATACATTGCATAATGTATCGATACATTTGGTCTAAAGACCTGGATGGTATCAATACAATCAACATTGTGTTAATACTATGAACTATTGTATCGATACTATAAACCACTTTATCGATACATGTTGACATGTATCGATACATTTCTTTACAGAATGCATGTTTTGGTCTTGGCATGGCCTAGTATCGATACATGAGGTCCGGTATTGATACAGAGGCTCATGTATTGGTACATCTGCATGTTGTATTGATACAAATGGGGACATTTCAAATTTTTGGATCGTTGGAGCATTGTATCGACACATGAGAACCATGTATCGATACATTCAAGTAAAATTATGAATTTTCTCATAACTTTTGTCCCTGGACACCTTGAACTATGTTATTTGATACCACAACGTCACCCAGCGATCATCACCCCTTATCATGTTCGTGCTTCAGATTGCTTAAAAAAAAGTAGCCTGGACAAAATAAGGTGTTTACAATGGTATCAGAGGGACATGAATCTTGTTCACATAAACTTAGCATTTGTGGCATTTATGGGCATAATTGATGCAATCTTTTTTTAGAGTTAACCAGTAGTAGCCCGATCGCATGACTTGTTTCGCTATTCGGTGTCCATTAGCATGCATACCATAGATTCCTTCATGGACCTCCTAGAGGATTCTTTTAGCTTCTGAGGCATCCATTCACTAAAGTAAGACCTAGCCCTAAATCCTTTTGTAAAGTGCTTCGCCATCTAAAATGAAGTGTTTAGCCATTCTTCGCATGGTTCTTTTATCATTTTTGGTGGCATGATTAGGGTATTATTGATTTTTGATATACTGGAGGATGTCATGATACCAGGGTAATCCATCTTTTTCTTCCCCAATATTCTGGCAATATGCCAATTTTGAATGAATACTTATCTGAATAAGTTGACGTCCGACTCCCGATTGACCTTAAACATGGATGATAAGATGGCTAAGGCATCAACAATTTATTCTCTTCCCAAGGTAAATATCAGAAGCTAACATCATCAAATTCTTTTCTCACTTCTGAGATTAAACTTTTATAATAAGTTGTTTGGTGTCACGTGTCTGCCATGCTCTTTTTAATTGGTAAATGACAAGAGCTGAGTCTTCAAACACTCGTAAGGTCTGGATGCCCCTTTTGATGGTAGCTTAGAGTCCTATAATGCAAGCCTCATATTTAGCTATATTGTTAGTGCAGTCGAAGCTTAATCTCACAGTGAAAGGATAATGGCTTCCCTCAGGTAAGATTAAAATTGCCTCAATTCCATGCCTTAATGCATTTGAAACACCATTAAAAAACATTTTCCATGGTGAATCGCTATCGGTTGCTTCTCACACCTTGGATATGCACATTAAGTCTTCATCGGGGAATTGAAAGTCCAAAGGTTGATAATTATTTGTTGCTTGACTAGCCAAGAAATCTATGATTATGCTACCCTTGATGGCCTTTTGATTCACATATACAATATCATACTTAGAAAATAGGACTTGCAGCCAATCTCCTTGACAATGCAAGGGCTTCACATAAGTATTTAACAGGATCCAGTTTGGCGATCAACCACATGGTGTGGTATAACATATATTGTCTTAACCTCTTAGCTGTCCAAACTAGAGCGTAATATAGCTTTTCTACTATTGAGTAATTATGTTCACATTCTGTGAACTTCTTACTTAAAATAGTAGATAGCATGTTATTTCTTCCTTGAATCATCAAGCTGGCCTAATATATAGCCCATCAAACTATCAACGACTGATAGATATAAAATAAAGGTCTGCTTGGGATTGGGGGTACAAGTGCTAAAGGGCTTGAGAGGTATTGCTCTACTTTATCGAAGGCTTCTTGACATTCTCTGTTCCATTCTCTAGGATTTTATTTATGAAGTAGCTGAAAGATCGGGTCATATTTGTCAGTCAATTAAGATATAAATCAGGCTATATAGTTTAATCTTTTCAAAAAACATTTCACCTCTTTTAGGTTTGAGGTGATGGAAGGCTTTAAATGGCCATAACTTTATAGAGGTCCACTTCTATTCCTTTTTCACTCATAATAAAGCCCAATAACTTGTTGGATGTGACGCCAAATATGCATTTGGCAGGGTTTAACTCGAGCTTATGTTTACGAAGGCATTTGAAAAGCTTCCGTACGTTGGTTGCATGTTCATCTCTTTAGGTGACTTGGTGATCATGTCATCTACATAAACTTAGATCTCTTTGTGCATAAGGTCATAAAACAATGTCGCCATTGCCTTTTGATAAGTTTCCCCAACGTTTTTTAGCCCAAAAGGCATCTAGCAAAAAGTTCCCCATATGGCCACAAAGGTGGTTTTTTCCATGTCTTTGGTCACCATTTTAATTTGGTTATATCAGAAAAATCCATCCGTGAAAGAAAAAAATGCATTTTGGGCGGTGTTGTCCATTATGATATCGATATAGGCCAAAGAAAAGTGATCTTTTGGACCGTTCGATTCAAGTCCCTATAATCCATAAACATTCGCACCTTACCATCCTTCTTAGGGATTGAGACTATATTGGTAACCAACTCAGGGTATTTAGTGACTTTGAGAAATCCTACTTTAAATTATTTCTTGACTTCTTCTTTGATCTTTAGCAGCATCTCGAGTTTCATCCTCTTAACCTTTTGCTGTATAGGTTTACACTCTGGTTTGAGAGGAAGTTTATAGACTACGAAGTTGGCATTCAATCCAGGTATATCTTGGTAAGACCAGGTAAACACATCTCAAAACTCTTAAAGAAGGCTTATTAATTAGTTTCAGGTTGATGGTTTTATGGATGTTTCAATCTTAACTTCCTTTTGGTCTTCTACTATCCAAAGGTTTATGGTTTTGGTGGGTTCTTTAAGAGGTAAAATCTGTTTTTCTTTTTGTTTAATGAGTGTGAATAGATCTAAAGGTATAGGGTCTTCCCAGAATCTTCTCCATACTTAACCCCACCGGCATAGATTGCTTACCCAAAGTTGATTTCTTGAATCTCAATGTGGATATTCATGTCATCTTTATCTAAATACCTGAAAATATGGAAAAAATAATATAGGCAAAAAGATATGCGAAGAGAGGTGAAAATGGATATGATGAATAAAATGCATAATGCTCAATCATTTTATTAATAATACTTAATAAAAGGTGCCCATACAAAGGATCCCATAATGCTTTTGGGTGAAAGCATATGGGTTTGGTTCGTGGCAATACTTTCAAAGAGTTTTGAAAAAGACAAGGATTTTTGTCTCAGTCCAAACACTTGGAATAAACTTTAGAGATTATAAGTCGATCTCTCCACCCATTGCTAATGGCTCTTTAATTACATTGATAACGAATCCCTAAAAGTTTTCCTTAACACAAGCACGACATTTGTCGAGCTAGTGCTAACATATCTGCCTAAGTGAAAGTTCTTATGCAATGGCAAAAATGCCATAAGTTCATGTCCTATGTCTTGTCCTCATAGATGTGTTATTCTTTTCTCTCGATTCTTTTAGGCCTACTTTTTTTTCTACTGTGCATTATGTTTGAACCCTACTCCTCTCTTGTCAGTCTAATAGGTCACTTTTAGAGCTTTAGC
This sequence comes from Adansonia gregorii, assembly GCA_038382025.1. Taxonomy (NCBI): domain Eukaryota; kingdom Viridiplantae; phylum Streptophyta; class Magnoliopsida; order Malvales; family Malvaceae; genus Adansonia; species Adansonia gregorii. The sequence continues at coordinate 8,992 of JBBYHO010506009.1, read as the reverse complement.
AACTACTTGAAGGCATCTTCCAAGCCCTTTTTCAACTTAAGCACCTTTACCGACTGTTAGTTTTAAGCCCATTTGCATGCTTCCTGACAGATGAGGCTTAATCATGGGCGATCTTTTCTTAACATAGTTGGCATTGGTAAACTCAAATGATTGAAAATAGGGTTCTAGAATGCCCTCATTAGGTTCAACATATGAGGTATCGATCGTGGTAGCAATAATGATATCTTATTCTCTACTAATAGTGATAACTTTGTTTCCAATTACAAACTTTAATTTATGGTGCAAAAATGATGGAACTACTCCCACAGAAGGGGTCAATGGCTTTCCCAAAAGGTAATTATATGCTGTATCAATGTCCATCTCATGAAAGTTAACCTCATAAGTACATGGGCCTATTTGGAGTGTGATGATGATGTTTCTCACAATGCTTCAGCAGGTTTTGTCAAATGCTTGTACAACTGTGTGATTGTTTCGAATGTGAGACGCATTAATTGGGAGCTTATTCAGCCATGACAGAGGCATTACATTTAAAGCTAACCCATTATCGATGAGCACCCTAGGTAATATACTCCCTTTGCAGTATATGGTGATGTAAAGGGCTTTATGATTTCCTCTTTCTCCTTATGGAATCTCGTCATCGCTAAATGATATGTAATTGTCAGCCATGATATTGTTTACTAGATGATCTAGCTAGCCTATAGAAATATCAAAAAAGACATAAGCCTCATTTAAAACTTTTACGAGTTCATTCTTATTAGCTTCTAAGTTCAACAGAAGTGACAGCATGGGTATTTTGGCAGGTTGCTTATTTAGCTGATCCACGATACTATATTCACTATGTTTGATGAACTTAAGAAGCTCCATTGCTTCGTTCTCACTGATCGATTCCTTGGTGACTTTTGAATCTGACCTTTTAGTTTCAGACTTAAGTGTTTAAAGATTCTGGCTAGTATCTTCTTGTTGAGCTTTATCCCTTAAGGCTGGTGGTGCATAACACCTACCACTCTAAGTCAAGTGGCTTATCCCTGAAAGATCAATATTTGAGACTAGTTGATTAAATTCCCCGATAATTAAGGTTTTACTCTTATAGTTTCGTAGAACAGCCTTGTTGTCTTCACAGAGGAATAGAGATGGTAGTTGAATAACCACCTTAGTGCAGATAAGGTAGATACGACTTGAAGACGCAGTCAATTATCATACAAGATCAATGGTCTTCTAATGCCATAAGAGAGATTGTCCCTATCCCTTTCTGTGGCATTGATAGATGGAAGTGCCTTTATAGTTTGAATAGCCAAAGTCTATTTCTTATCATAAAATTCGATGCTACCTTCCTTCATCATTCTTTAGACTGTGGCATGAAACTCTTTTACACATCTGAAGGGTATGACCATGTACTGTATGGAAATTACAAAAGTTGTCTACTTTTTTCTTTTTCTTCTTAACCCTATTAACTAATTTGGCCTTCACCAGAATCTACCAAACTGTGCTCATTGGCTATCTCAACTCTTCCATATTTTTCACGATCTCGTAATTTTGCTCAGCAATGAACCTTTTTAGGTTTGTGTCTGTACGAGTTTGAGATGAACTGGCTTTTTTATTGAACCTCAATTGTTGTGTTGTTATGACTTTTCCTTTCTTCTTACCTTTACTCGATTCTCTTTTCAAAGCCTCATTCATCATCCCACAAAGTATAACTATATTTGTAAAGCTTTTCGGGGTTTTTTTACCACTTCATCATAGTATAGTGACTATAGTGTGCCAACAAACTAGACGATCATTTCCTTCTCCATCAATAGTGGTTGAATTTGGGTAGCCTTTTCCATCCATCTAGAGGCATGATGCCTAAAGCTTTTATTTGGCCGCCTTTCCATACTCATTAGAGAAAGGAAAATCAAGACACCATCGTCATTTACTTCTTCCTCTTTGATGACGTTAACAGATAGATAAGTCAGTTCATGACATTCTTCATAGAATTCTATCTCCGATTTGTCCATCATTCCTTGGACTATTTTCAAGAACAATGAACATTGCTGTAAATTATGCTCTTCAGCATAGTAGCAGCAAGAGGACTCCATGAATTCTTCTTTTGGGCTCACTATCCTAACTTCCCTTAATGCTTGCCATACTCTACTCATTAGCATCATGAACTTTCTAACATCTCTTTTGATCCAACAACTTTTCCCATCAATCATCGCATTTACCCTCGGTTCAGCGTGATTAAGAAATAGGTTAGCCTTCATATTTGGTCTGCGCCCTTACGTTATTTTGATTATTCTCTTTCCAGCAGACCCTGCACCTTTCTCTTGAATAAGGTGAAGTTCTCAATTGAGTGTCCCTATGCTCCAGCAAGGTATTCACAGTAAGCATTCTCATCATACCAGCTAGGGTATGGTGGAGATTTTGGGTTTAAGAACATTAGGACAACCAATCGATCGACTAATAGGCGATTATAGATCTCTTTATAAGAGTATGGTAAAGGGTCAAAATGTTCTCTTTCTCAGGGTGCTTACTGATTACTTAGGGTTCTGGCATTATTTATACTGCGAGGTTGCATGTTTGGAGGAATGTTTTGAATAGGATTTGGTATGATGGTGACTATTGGAGCAATCTTAGTAGAGTGAACTACTGGTGTCATTTGGTAGGGCTAAAACCCAACTACAACATACTTGGGGCATATACCCCTTGAGTTGAGTCTAGATTTTGAGGGAACTTTATGGTACTGCAACTGACAGCGCTTACTTCTTTTTCCTTTCCTTCACTTATTGATTTTTTAATTAACCAATATGATTCTCCCATAGATATTTTCCCACTTTTTATGGCATTATCAATCATTTCCCCTGATATAACCATATTAGCAAAATTTTTTGTGGTGTTTCCCACCAACTTTTTATAGTAAGGATCTTTTACAATGCGATGAATATAAATGTCATTTCCCTTTCAGTTAATAGAGGCTAAACCTAAGTTGCCTCCTTCTTTCATATTTGGGCGTATTACCTAAAACTCTCAGAGGCTTTTTTCTCCATGTTAATGAGGGAGAGGCAATATGAGGCCTAGTCAGATACGTGCTTATATTGGTCGAGCAATGCACGAGCCAAATCTGTCCATGTTTGAATCCTTATAAGGTCTAGCCCTATGTACTATTGGAGAGCTGCCCTAGCTAAACTGTCTTGAGAGCAATGGATTAGCAATTTTTCATTTTCCTTATACCCGGTTATCTTGCGACAACACATTCAAAGGTGGGTAGTGGGATCTGTGGTCCCATTATATTTTTTGAACTTTGGCACCTTGAATTTATACGAAATAACAAGACTAAAGGCTAGTCCTATAGCTTTCGTGTCTATAACTCCAAATTTATCACTTCTCTCGATAGCTCGAAGATGTTTCTCTAGAGATTGGTATTTGTTTAAGTCTTCATTATTTTCTGAAGACCTTTTTATCCATTTTGGTTCTGGTTGTTCATCAAGATCTGGTACTATAGGTATAGTGGAAAAAGAGCCTTAAACTAAATGTGGTGCTGTTGTAGGATTGAGATAAATGAATTATTGAGTCGATAGAATTCTTGCCACTAGGGGATGCTATTTACGCAAAGATGCTTTATGCACATTAGTAGCCTCGATACCACCATTCAAATTACTCTTAAGGTTAGTCGGTCCTTTGCAGAATCAACGGTGCTCGTTTGTCTCTTGTCCTTTAAAGTTCAGACAACAGTTTTGTCAATTTCCGTATTTGAGATTAAAGTTCTTCATTCCTACAGTTGATTGTTCTTGAGATTCTCTGTACATGAGTTCTAGTCACTCAATGCGGGACTGATGTCACTCAATGCAGGATTGATGATTATTCTCCATGGTTTTATGACAGGTACAAGTGTTGTAACGATGGCGAGCTAAAGATTTCGTGCTTCGGGACACCTTCACTTTATGTTATTGATGGATTAGACCTTTAGAATGTGTCATGACATGACATGAAAATGGATATAAAGCAAAAAAAGAATTATGTTATTGATGCAAAGCAGAAAAAGAATAAATGTTATTGATGCAAATGCAAGAGGGACAATTGGATTAGGAAACAGCTCCACCAATAACATTTTTCATTGAAACAATTAAAGTCCTAAATATATATGATTACATTCGAAAATGTCTGGCATGATTACAATGTGTAATCACATGTTCTAAGATATACAACAGTTTTTGTTCACGAGCTCCAATGGGTAAAATGCTACATGCTTGAGATTGAGTCATGTCCATCATATATTTAGACTCTAACTGAGCTGCTTGAATTTGTTTTGTGAGATGGCGATGATGAGTCTGAGATACAAAAGTGGATGAAAGTAAGGTATCATTGATGCGATGTATCTTCCATTCATTATACTAGAGGCACATTGCTTCCTTTCCAGTGCCTTTCCATGCAATGAGTCTATCTTCAAGCATGGAAGGCTAACTGAATTTTTGACTTATAATTTGGTCCACCTTATTCAAGGTTGCATGCTCTAGGTCTTGAACAAAAAGGATAAATTGTCGACACAAAAATTATCGAAAGACCAGAATAGGTGCATAACTGGTACTTCTCTACAACCCAATAAGTGGCACACAATTTTAATCCCCATTTGTACATAATGGTTTATGGTAAAAACCGAGCAGCCTTTCATGGCACTTCATCCCCATTGAGATTTTGAAATTTTTGGATCCATTGTTCCTCAGACTTTTTGTGAAGCCATTCCTTCTCGAAGACTTCGGAGATAGGACTAAAGTTAGAGAAGAAATTGTATGGCCTCTGCTTTCTTTCGGGGAAAGGTGGCTAACAAGCCACAGGTGAAGCATAGGTGCAAAACTAATGAAACATCCTGTCCCTATTTTCTTACAAAAATTAAGGGCTCAAATTGTTTTAGCGATGATAGCAGGTGTCGGGTTAATATTGCAACATAGTCGAGAAACGAGATTTGCCACCGTTACTTCAACATAACCTAGCATCTTCGAAAAAATGACTAGGCCATTATCGCCAAAACAAATATATCTTGTATTTTCTGAACATCGATGGTATTTGCCATTGCTGCTTTCAAACTAGCCCATGAAATGCACTCGTTGTTTCTCTTCTTCTTAATGTGACCCTCAATCCATACCTCTGATGCACTGAGAATCTAGGCCAATCTTTTCTTAAAAGTTGAAGTGTTCAATGCCTTGCAATATATTCTATCAGTCTTGGCCCTCTCGATGTGAGGTATACTCTTGTACTGTAGGGGTCAAATCCTTATGGTTGAAGGTGAAGCCTCGATATGCAAGGTTCCAAAATTAAGAAGTGGCTTATAGCAAACTAATATCCAAATAGACCTGGAGTAAAAAGGCAATGTCTCTGTACCTCTTCGTGAATGATTTCTTCTTGGTACTATCTCAACCGGTCTATATATATTTTAGATATTGCCAGTCATTCTGATGATACCAATTTTGATATTTTCATGTGCTATCAAGGTATACCCATGTTCTAGGATGTCCCTATCTTCACGCTATCGTCGATCGGACTAGGCTCGAACTTCCTCGAAAGATTTCAACTTTGAGTTGGACTATTGCTCTACGATAGACACCTCATGGTAAACACTGCACCGTTGTCCAATTATCCTATGGCAATAATAATGAAATGATGCATGCTTGCAAAAAAGAACAAACAAAGATGATAAGTTAGTAGCTGTGCAAAGAAATAAGCACACAAAAGAACGAAAGCAAAAAAATGAAAATGCCACATAGAAGTTTGGCCCAAGAATAAATGGTATGATGCATAGGGGCAAGCATAACAATCGAACAGCATCACAGCGTTTCTACACTAAGATTGCCTTTACATGTGGTGATATAATACCATTAGGGACAGGCCTAACCAAACAAGCAGTGACATTCGTCCATCAATATTTGCATTAAGTCATCAGCATGGTGATTTATTTTGGCCAGATTATGAATTTTTGGCGTTATAGGTGTGAACATTTGTTCATTATCACCCATTTGTTTAGGAAAGGTGAACCGTAGAACATTATAACGTACCTTAAAGAAATGATCATAAAAATATCGTGACAAATGTGAGGGACGATGTTCACCTATCATTGCTTGTATAATATGGTATAACAGGAGCAAAGGTAAGAAGTGTTTTCCCGAGTGACCCTATTTTCTGGGTTATTCTATCACTAGGCCGGTATAGTTTGACATCATTTGGCTCGTAGGGCTTACTATATGAGTTTAAGTAGGCACCTAAATAGGTATCTGAATCACTCTTTCATCCAGCAAAAACAGCCAAGGCACCCGATCCTAGGCCTATCGTGGGTTTGGCAAAATGGGTTTGACCCAGTGGATGTATTTCCTATGCAAGTGCAAAAGGTTGCTCACAAGAGGCATAGGTAATTTACATATCGAAAGGTCTTGCCATGCCTATGCGAAGGGTTACTCATGAAGGTGGATGGCTCATTTCCTCCTAATAATTAGGATCCTTGCCACACCATGGTGTTTGGTGGGAATCTAGTGCAAAATAAAAGTGCATGGTGTGTGTCAGAAAAACTATCAAACCTTCTTATTTTACTCCATATTACCATGCTTATTCAAATCAACATTTATTCGACAAGAAAGTGATCCCTATAAAAGAATCACAAAATAAAAGAATAAAAAGTAAAAGATTAGAAGGCAAAAAAAGGAAAGAATTATATCCAAATAATTATGGAAACCGAAGAACCAATGATCAAGCAAGACATAGCTATTCATAGGCCTAACTCTTTAAGTTGGTCCTTAGTGGAGTCGCCAAGCTGTCGACATTCCATGTGCCCAGCCTTTATGAACTTTGGACAATTCAAAGGGCCAAAGTGCGCTCGATTTAAAAAATATTTTGATGTTTAACATGAATGAGTAAAAGACCATCGAATGAATTGCTTGTCAGACTAGTCTTGGATAGCCACCACGAAGTGGCCATAAAGTTGGAGTCGGCACTGATCATTTCAAGTTAGGCATGACCGGATGCCTATTGAAAATAATACTAGAGATTCGTTGTTTTGGGTCCAAGAGTTGGTTACGTGTGGGGAAGGATTAGCACCCCTACAATGCCCAAAAATCGATACCATCTAACTATACTTACTTGAATCTTGGTTTCTTCAATTTCGTTTTAATGAAAATTTTATCACCTATGCGCCTCGAAGAGGTGAGAAATATAGGGGTTTTTTATGGAAATGATCTCCAAATAGTTTTTTTTTTAAATCAAATAACCATGTTCGACACTAGAGAGATACTGACATGAGATATCGTTTTATGATTTTGAAAATAATTTTTAAAGCATGAATGCTTGAGGTCCCTACAAGATGAAATGTATTAGTAAGATAGGAAATAAAACAATAAATAAATCCACACAAAAATAAACACACAAAATACATAAAAAAAGGGGGTGATCATAATGTATCTTGTAGTTGTCGTCGATTATTGATTAATAGTCGAGACGATAACATTAAGACTTAGTCGGATTCAATAGAAATTTGAGGAAAAAAAGATTTCAATGACTCGAGGGTGTCTTGAAAAAAAGTTTGAATTTTAGAAGGAATATAGGGAACGGGGTTGGAGTATCCCCTCAAAAGAATGGGGTTGGAGTATCCCCAAAGATAAAAATTTGATGTCATATTGAGGTAAAAGCAAGGTTGGAGTATCCCATCAGAGTAATGGGGTTGGAGTATCCTAAAAATAGAGGTTTGATATTAGATTTGAGTAAAAAATGGGGTTGGAGTATCCCCTCAGAATAGTGGGGTTAGGGTATCCTCGAAAATAAAAATCTTTAACACTAAAAGGAATGAGCCATATTTTTGAAAAAAGAAAATCTCTAAAAATTGAGAGCCAAAAGTTTTAACTAAAATGTTCCTTTTTTGTTTAGCCTTGGTCCAAGTCTAAAAAGCTGAGGCCATGGGAATGAGTTGAGTAGATCATGAGGTGTTCGAATGCCTCAATAAGAGCATTTCAAAAATTGGGCTAGAAACAAAGGACAGTGTTGCGTCATTTCTCTTTTTGAATTTATTTTAAGCTTATCCAGAGGTTCCCAAGGGTAAACGAGATACTGTTGGAAAGGTAACTCGGTGAGGATTAATCTAAAAATATTTCAAAAATCCGAGAAAATCACATTTAGGCGGAATTAATTTTTAAACTTTAGCTTGTCTTGACACTGGTAGCATGTACAGGGTAAAGCATGATGGATTTTGAAAACTCATTTTGAATTCATCCAAAATTGTTAATATACAAATAATACCTTTCCAAAAAGGGAATTTCATTAAATTTATGGGAAAAATATTCAAGGGATTCAAAAATGTTGTTTGTTAGGAGGAAACAGCCTGAATAGGAAACTGCTCGCTAGATCCAAAGGTTCTAGATAATGAAGATTCGAAAAATTGTAACTATTTCATCAGAGATGATCTGAAGGTAAATGAGATATTGTTAGAAAGATAATTCGAAATCCTTCAAGGGAAAAATATCGATACATTTTAAATAAGTCATTTTTTATTTTTAAATATTTTTTCAAAATTAGACCAGAGTGTTACCACAACAAAATAGGGGAGGTGTTCGATATTTTTGGTTTTTCATTAGGTTGAGCTCAGGCCATGGATGTTCGAACATCTGTAACTAAGATGAGGGGTTGACATGGGCATCATGAGTTCATTCTACAATTTTTGAGTAGTTTGGGACAATGGAACAACCCGTTGACCATGCCATCATCAGGGTGTTTGGCTAAGGACCAAGGATTCACATTTTTCAACTAAAAGACTTCATTCATGTTTTTTTTTTTGAAAATCGGTGTTCTTATACTCATATGAATCCAGAAATGAATACTTGTTTTACCTTAAGGTTAGAAAACCAACTTCATAAAAATCTTAAGCCCATGCTATTCTCCATGTGTAAGAGATAGCATGTGCCTAACCGGGGGATTTTTTTTGAAATAGGGTTTTCTAACATTCAAACAAGCATCTCAACACAAGCAAAGTGCCACAAACATAATA
>JBBYHO010505978.1:0-21441 GCA_038382025.1 Adansonia gregorii | reverse complement strand
CCTTCCAACTTAGAAACTCCCCCTACCAATAATCCAAAACTTGCCCAAAGGGAAATTTGAGAAGAACAACAGTCCATTCTTAGGCTCCATTAGTCATCTATGTAAATCCCATTGTAGTAGGTCAAGTTATTCCTGGTACTCAAAGGGTGAACGCAAGAGTTTCATTAGCAGATCCGATAATATTGGACCATGAGGAACCATAGAAAACAGAAGGTCAAAAGTCCACTATTACTATAGAAGAACTAAGCAAATTCTAGCTATTGGAAAAATGCCTCCAAGCTATCGAGAGGACTAACAAGTTCGAAGCTCTTGATGCTCAATCGCTATCTTTGGTGCCCAAACTTGTAATTCCCTCAAAGTTTAAAGTCCTAAAGCTTGAGAAATTTAATGGAACCATTGACCCATTTGTCCTTGTTTAAATGTACTTAAAAAAATGGTCGAGTATGAGAAAGATGAAAAGCTCTTTATCCATCGCTTCAAGCATAGCCTCACTGGAGCAGTAGCTTGGTGGTAATCGAGCTAGACAATGTCAAAATCTAATCATAGGCGGACTTGGCTATGGCCTTTTTAAATCAATGCCAACACGTGTCAAATAGGCGCCAGATCGACTTTCCTTGATGAATTTTGAGAAGAAATCTACTAAAAGTTTCAGACAATATGCCCAAAGGTGGAAAGAAGAGGTAACCTTAGTCTAGCCTCCCCTTATAGAAAAAGAGATGATAGTCACTTTCATCCATACCTTACATGCTCCTTATTATGAAAATTCGTAAGAAATGCCACCAAGAAATTCGTAGACTTGGTTCTCCTTAAAGAAATGATCGATGCTGCCATTAAAAGTGGTAGAATGTCTGCTGAGAAACAGTTGGATTAAGTAAAAAGTCCATGGCTAGTAAGAAAATAAAAAAGAGGCCAATGCCATAAATTATGCTGGCTTGTTTCAACCAAGACAACATCAAGCACCCAACCCTCGCTACTCAAGAACGCCATGTTCTTACCCCGTCACAATATCCTCTCAGCTAATCTATGCCATAACTTATAACCCACCAGAAAGCTACCCTTCATAAGTCCACCAAAATACCAATCAAACAACCAATAATGCACCTAGCAACCGAGGTGCAGATCAACAAAGACAACATTTTCATCCCATCCCTATGACCTATTAGGAGCTCTCCTAAACCTTGCTCTAAAATCACTTAGTGGCTCTGATCCATGTCCTAGAAAAAAAGCCATCGTACCAGCCATGGTACAACCTTAACCCCCACTATGAATACCACGCTGGGGCAGCAAGGCATGCATTGAGAATTGCATTATTTTAAACGAAATGTGCAAAATCTAATCAACGTAAAAGTCTTGCAGTTCGAGATGAACCAGGGACCAAATATTGCTGCCAATCTTTACCAAAGCACACTAAGCCAACTATAAACATGATCGATACCAAGCCATAGAATTTATGTCCTTCCACTAAGACCTGATTTTGATGACAGGGTCATGACAGAACCCCCTACACTTTTCTACCCTTTTCATGTAATTTCAAGAAATGAAAACCTACCCGCCCTTGCCCAAAAGCAGGTAGGTGTCTTATGTAAGAGGCATCTTTATCAAACTTTATCAATGAAATGACTTCTGCATATATCAGTCCATATTGTGTGCTTACATCACTTTTCAATCTTTTTGTCTCAATTACTCCTTCACCTCTATTCTTATATGAATCCTCGATTGTGTTTATTTCTTTTGCAATTCCTATTTTTTACCCTTTTAGGGGTCCTGATGATAGTGACATCGATGAGTCTGATGGGTCTTTGAAGATCAATTTTGAATGATCAATTTGCACTAGTGAAGTTGATTCTGAAGAAGGTTTCAAAGAAAGCTCCGCACCACCAAACCTCTAATAGTTCAAGATCCAGCATCATAATTCTGTCCTTATTGTCTAAAGATAAATAAGGCAATCGGGGCGACCAACAAAAACATTAAAAGAATAGTTACGAAAATAGATGAGACTTACAAAGACTGGCATAAGAAGCTATCCTTTGCACGTCATGCCTATTAGACCTCAATTCAAACTTCCACGAGTGCTACCCTATTCTTTCTTGTCTAAAGGATGAAAGTTATATTGCCCATCAAAATCGAGATCCCTTCTCTCAGAGTCTTGATGGAAACTAAACTTGGAAAGGCTAAATAAGTCAAGAATAGATACGACCAGCTCAATCTTAACAAGGAAAAATGCATTAAAGCCATCTCTAGGGTCAAACACATCAAAGACACATGATTCAAGCCTACGACAAAAAGATGCGCCCATGAAAATTTCACACAGGTGAACTGGTGTTGAGAAAAATCCTCCAAATTCACAAAGATGCATGGGCAAGTGGACCCCTAATTGGGAAAATCATATGTCATAAAGCAAGCCTTCTCCGAAAGGGACCTAATCTTGTCAAAAATGAACAGTAATGTCTTGCCCAGCCCAGTCAACTTAGATTCTGCCAAAAATATTACGCATAAAGGATGAAAAACTGAAAAGGTGTCCTTCAAAAAAAGAGAGGAAATAAAAAAAACAACAAACAAACAACAAACAAAAAAAGGAAAAAAATAAAAAACAAAAAAAACAAAAAAAATAAAAAAACAAAAAATAAGAAAATAAAACAAAATAAAACAAAATAAAATAAAAATAGAACAAAAGGGGGTTTGAATGAAAATCCGAAAAGGGCATCTAGGTAGCCAACCCGACTACAATTGAAAACTCGTAAGGGCAACTTAAGAAGATCAATTTTGATAAGGCATGAACTGAGAGCATCCACTAGACAATGCAAAGCAATCCTATAGATCTTTCAAAAATTATCTCATGCTAGGCATATTCATTGTCCGAGAAAGATTCTAAAAAGCACCTAAAGAACATCCATGTCATGATTGTCAGAGGCATCTTTCACCTAAAAGATCATCTTTCTCACTACCCTATTAATTGCTTGTCAAATAGTATATTGAGTTATGTCTCTTTGTTGTCATAAATAATTGCCTTGTTTATTTTAACCCTGGTACAATTCACATTGCACTTGTCATTTAGTTGATAATGTTTGATAATTAACTAAAATATGCATCAGGGCATCTTGATATTACATCGAAAGGAGAAGAAAAGCATAAGGAACTCTGTTTATGCCCCAGTCATCAAGATCATGCACCTTTCGTGTCCAAACACCCACTCGACATGACCATACACCAAACCATTTCTTGCTTTCACAAGCCATATCTTAAGAAAAACAATTTTGGGCTAACAAAAAATCAACCATGCATTCTATCAGAATCCTATCGAAGCTGGAGACATCAACCTAATCAATCAAATAGTCTCTAAATTGTTGACAATGCCCTCCATTTGTCAGGAAAATGATTGTGCCTCTCGAATTGAGAAACACAGCAGTCCAAATTCTTGAGACTAAATTTTTGGTCATATCCTTAGCGGAACAGGGATAACCTACAATCCTTAGTGGGATTAGGAAAATTTCTATCTATAGTCACATCAAAGACAAATTGCCATCCCTATAAAAGTCTGAATGACATATAAGGAGAACTACAACTATCTCCCATTTTAGACTTTACATCATGCAATCATGATAGCATTCCATGCATGCACTCATATTACCATCATACATTATTTTTACAATATCACTTTAAGCTAGGTTTGCTAAACCTCCAAGGAATTCCTGGTAAGAACTTTGAGCTTTGCAAATCAAGTGTCATTCAGGTAAGGTTCTTTTCTCCTTATCACCTTATGTCAAAACCCTTTTCATTAAGTAACTATTGTCAAAGTGCTAGTATTAAGAAATTATTGTCTAGAAATTACTAGTGTGAAAATCCTTTTATCAGGAAATTTTGTCATAAACTTTTGTTAAGAAAAACTGGTATTTAAAGTTTTATTAAAAACATTTTGAAAGCCCACAAGTCAGTGGCATCTTTAAAAGCCCATAAGTCTAGGGCACCCTTTAAAAGCCCATAAGTCATGGCACCCTTGTTAAAGCCCACAAGTTAGTGGCACCTTTTAAAGCCTATAAGTCGTGGCACTATTTTTAAAAGCCCGCAAGTTAGTGGCACCTTTTAAAGCCTATAAGGTAATGGCACCTTTTAAAGCCCATAAGTTGTGGCACCCTTTTAAAGCTTGCATAAGCTGACAACATCCTTTTCAAAGACTATACGAGTTGGTGGCATCTAAGTCTGAGTCAAAGCCTACATGAGCTAGCGATACCCATGTCAAAGCCCACATGAGTTGGTGGCACCTAAGTCTAAGTTAAAGCCTACATGAGCTGGTAGCACCTGAGTTAAAGCCTACTCAAGTTTGTGGCATTCTAGTCTGAGTCAAAGCCTGTATGAGCTGGCGGTGCCTTTTTCAAAGCCAACATGAGCTGGTGGCACCCAAGTCTAAGTTAACGCCTGCACAAGGTAGCGGCACCCATGTTAAAGCCCACATAAGCTGGTGGTACCTAGTCTGAGTCAAAGCCTGCATGAGCTAGCGACACCATTTTCAAAGCCCACACAACCTGATGGCACTCAAGTTTGAGTCCAAGCCCACACGAGCTGGCGGCACTCATGTTAAAGTCCACACAAGCTGGTGGCATCTAAGTCTAATTTAAAGCCCGTATGAGTAACATCTAAGTTAAAGCGCACATGAGTTGGTGGCACCCTAGTCTGAGTCAAAGCCTGCACAAACTGGTAGCACCCTTTTCAAAGCCCACATGAGCTGGTGGCACCTAAGTTTGAGTCAAATACTGTACAAGCTGGTGTACCCATGTCAAAGCCTATACGAGCTAGTGGCACCTAAGTTTAAGTTAAAGCCCACACGAGCTGGTAGAACCCAGGTTTAAGTCAAAGCCTGCACGAGCTGGCAGTACCCATGTCAAAGCCCGCACGAGCTGGCAGTTCCTATGTCAAAGCCTACACGAGCTAGTAGCACTCAAGTTTGAGCCAAAGCTCATACGAGCTGGCGGTACCCATGTCAAAGCCAACATGAGCTAGTGGCACTTAAGTCTAAGTTAAAGCCTGCACGAGCTGGTGGCACCTTAGTCTGAATTAAAGCCCGTACGAGCTAGCAACACGCTTTTCAAAGCCCACACGAGCTAGCCTGCATGAGCTGGCAGCACCTGGGTTAATGCCCACACGAGTTAGTGGCACCCTAGTTTGAGTCAAAGCCTATATGAGCAAGCGATACCCTTTTCAAAGCCTAAACAAACTGGTGGCACCCAAGTCTGAGTCAAAGCCCGCAGAGCTGGCGGCACCTAAGTCAAAGCCTACACGAGCTGATGGCATGCAAGTATAAGTCAAAACCTGTATGAGCTGGCAATATCCAGGTCAAATCCTACATAAACTGGTGGTAAACAAGTCTGAGTCAAAGCCTGCAAGAGCTAATGGTACCGATGTCAAAGCCCACATGAGCTGGTGGCACACAAGTCTGAGTCAAAGCCTATACAAGCTGGCGGTACCTATGACAAAGCCCATACGAGCTTGTAGCATACTAGTCTAAGTCAAAGCCCGCATGAGCTACAGCACCCATGTCAAGCCTACACGAGCTGGTGGCACCCAAGTTTGAGTCAAAGCTTAAACGAGCTGATGGCACCTAAGTCAAAGCCCACACGAGCTGGTGGCACCCATGTCAAAGCCCATATGAGCTAGTGGCACCTAAATCTAAGTCAAAGCTCACAAGAGCTGGCGGCACTTGAGTTAAAGCCTATACGAACTGGTGGCACCCATGTCTGAGTCAAAGCCCGCATCAGCTGGTGGCACCTAAGTCTAAGTCAAAGCCCGTGCAAGCTGACGACACCCGAGTCAAAGCCTACACGAACTGATGGCACCCATGTCTAAGTTAAACCTTGCATGAGTTGGCGGTACCAATTTCAAAGCCCACACGTGCTTGTGGCACCTAAGTCTAAGTCAAAGCCCGTATGAGCTGGTGGTACCCGAGTTAAAGCCCACAGAGCTAGTGGCACACAAGTCTAAGTCAAAGCCCGCATGAGCTGACAGCACCCAAGTCAAAGCCCACATGAGCTAGTGGCACCCAATTCTATGTCAAAGCCCGCACGAGCTAGCAGCACCTAAGTCAAAGCTTATATGAGCTGGTGGCACCCAAGTTTGAGTCAAAGCTTGCATAAGCTAGCGGTAGTTAATCAAAGCCCACATAAGCTAATGGCACCCAAGTTTGAGACAAAGCTCGCATAAGTTGGCAGCACCCACACCAAAGATCCGCATTACTTTATGCCTATCTAAAAGGTTAAACCTTAGAAAACCAAACACCCTAGTGTTATAGAATTATTAGTCCACCTTAGACAAAATAGTTCCTATTTGTCTTTGACCTGTTCCTAATTCTCAGCAATGGTCAAAGAGGGGCAGCTGTAGACACCTTATTTTATCCGAGGTAATTTATACCAATTTGGAGCATGGATGTGAGAGGGGGCAATAATTGCTGAGTGACAACATCGCCAGACAAAAATATATTTTGAGGAAGTCAAGAAGGCTTAGGGATCATATTAAAGGTAAATGCAAAGATAGGGCATCAAATGACGTAGTTCAAGATATCCAGGGATAAAAGATATGAGAAAATTCATAACTTTGCTTGAATGTATTGATACATGGTTCTCATGTGTTGATAAAATGCTCTAACATCGTAAAAATTTGAAATGTCCCCATTTGTGTTGATACAACATATAGATGTATCAATACATAAGCCTCTGTATCGATATAAGACCTCATGTATCGATACTAGGCCATGCTGGGACCAAAACATGCATTTTGTAAAGAAATGTATCGATACATATCAACACGTATCAATACAGTGGTTTATATTATCAATACAATGGTTCATAGTATCAATACAATGTTCATTGTAACGGTACCATCAAGGTTTTTAGACCAAATGTATCAATACATGCAGGCCATTTTCATGGTCTGGGCATTGTTGACTTATCCACCATTGATCCAAAACTTGATTTTAACTCGTTTCTTTGCATCATGAAAGATAAAACACATGTCAAATTACGAATTTAGACTTTTAAATTAATCAAAACATTTTTTAAAGTCTAAATTGGATTAAAAGGGTCAATGTCATTTGATCACACTACTCCTCTCTAGTTATTGGCTAATGTCACTATCAGCCACCCTATTTGCTGGAAAATCATTTTAGCATTTAAACTAGCCACCCTATGCACATCATATAGGCAGCAAGTTGCTCCCTACAGCCACCCTATAGCCACCATGCTGACATCACTTTGTCCCCCTTGAGAAATAACAAAAAAACTCTCCAAATTGGCTCTAAAATACGGGTATAAATGGACCACTTCTACCTCAGTTGAAAAAAGGTTAGATTCTAGCTTGTTTCAGCTTCTAAAAAAAAACATTCACACATCAAAAAAACCAAATCCCGTTTCTCTTCACCCATTAGCCAAAAATAGAGCCAAAACACTTATTCTCAACCTCTACACATTCTAAAATTCACCTTCATCCAAGCTAGAACCAAACCTCATTGTTTCTCTCTTTTTCTTACTTATTTACAACAAGGAAAATACGAAAATTCAAGCCATCTCTATTGCTCCAACTATTTGGCTAAAGTTAAAGTTTTGATGGCATAACTTCTTTATCATTTTCATTTTCTGTTTTTTAGCGCCTTCATTATTTTAGTGAGCTCTTCATGTTTCCATGACCATCTTAGGATTATCATGCGTTAGCATTTGGTTGTGGTAGTTTAAGATTTGGATGCCTTAATGCCTCTTTTATGTGCAAAATGCCTTATTTCATCCTCATTTGTTTAATATCTCTTGCTCATGCATTTTATGCCATGTCCATGCATCTTGTTATCCTTAATCCATGTATGAATCATTAGCCTGACACATTTCAAGCACATTTGCACATTAACTTGCATGAATCATTGTCATTTTCAGCATCCATAACATTTTCTTATCAAAGTGCATAACACTTTTTTTGTCTAGGCTATTAGTAAAATTAGCATCCCTATTCATGTTATGTGCCATCCTTTTATATGTTTGTTGTCAAAATGCATGTTTGATGGATGATAAAAACTAATTTTCGAAAGCCCCCAAGCCATGCATGTTAACCTCAACCAATGAGGATTAGCATGGACTTAGCATTTTCCTTAAAGCTAGAAAATATCTTAGGGAAAATTAAGTTTTCCGGATCTGGAATCTTGGTTAAAAAAGCTCAAATCTGTTGATTTTGAAATGAAATGGTCTTACAATTATTCCTTAAATGTTTATGCCTTTTTCTTGAGTCAAAACCTTGAGTGGTATGATTAATGGGCTATTTCATCATTCCAAACTACTCTGAGGGTGTACAAATGAGCTTGTGATGCTCATGCCACTCTTTCTTTTTAGACAGAGACGTTCGAATGTCAATTACTTGTGCTTGGACCGTAGAGTTAAAAAAGTAAGAAATATCCCCTGCTTTGCTTTGTCCCATGCTGGTAGCACCTCTGTTACAAGTTGAAAATCATTTTAAAATCCCAAACGATTTTCAGCTAATTTTATGATATTTTTCTCTGAAAATGTGTCAAAATACCTTTAAAAAGATGTTTTATTCACCCCTGGACCATTCTGGATGAAAGAGTTATGATTTTTCAAATCCAAACTATCCAGAACCTTTTGAAGCCAAACATGTATTCTGGTTGGGCCGTTTAGGCCCACTAAATGATTTTTCCAAATTTTTCAAACATTTTTCCTAAAAGGTTCATGAAATTCCCATTTCAGAAAGGTATTGTTTGCAATTTTTCAAAACCAAATGAGTCTAGGGTGATTTTTCAAATTTTGGCACACCTTTCCCTCAAATGCTCTACTAGCAGCTCAATCAATCCAAACTTGAAAATTTATTCACCTAGAACATGGCTTTTTGGGATATGGGGAATATTTTTAGGTTTACCATCGTCGAGTTACCTTTCTAACAGTGTCTTGTCCACCTTTTAAATCTTTCGAACCAATTTAGAATAAATTTGGGAAGCAAGATAGTGTGATGCTGTCCCCTATTTTCAATTTTGGTCAAAATTAAGTTATTTTCTCGAATTTCATCTCGAGACATTTGAATGTCTCCTATCACTCTGATCAGACTCGAGAACACGCTTTGACCTTGCAAAGGCTCGTATCAAGGCACAAAGACATTGTACATCTTTACCATCTTTATTCACAATAATTTTTTTCCTTAAGAGTCATCAAAATGCTCACCCATCTTCTAAATCACAAAGTTTTGTCAACTTAATTTTTCTAACTCGACTTCATCAAATAGTGTTACATGTGTCATTTTTGGGGATACTCTAACCCTAACCTTCTGATCTCGACTTCATCAAAGATTGTTACACGTATCACTTTTGGGGATACTTCAACCTCAACCTTCTGAAAGGATACTCTAACCTCACTTTTCAAAATTATCAAGATTAAAAAAATCCTTCTTTGTCAGAATTATTGATCATCCATCAGGATACTCCAACCCCACCTTTCTGAAGGGATACTCTAACCCTATCTTTCAACTACAAATTTTTTTCTCCTTTTCAGAGTTCTATGAATATGTCAAACAAACCTTGTTTAATCAAGAAACCTACATGCATCTCAAAAATTGTCGATTCGATTATTCTTTGATAATCGATGCCAATAGTGATATAAAGTCCAATAGTACACCCATTTTCTTTATCATTCCATTGAATGCTCTATGTTATGTTATTTCATTTATTGCATTACTAACATGGTTTCATTGTGATGATTACTGCATTCATGTTTTCAAAATATTTTCAAATAAAATTAAAGGTAATGTTCTGCATGGGTATCTTTCCAGTGCCCAAAGTGGAACATTCCATTTTTAAAGTAAAATTCAAAAGTCATTTTTATCAAAAATCTCTATATTTTCCCTATTTCTTCAAGGCATATATGAAATTAAATTATTTTTATCAATACCTGGATTATTTCTATAAGGTTCATGCATTAAAAATGGTTATATCAAAATAATGACAAGTTAAGATCGAAAGAGTCAAAACTGAGATAAGACATAGCTAGTAAGGACCGATTTCAGGCATCCTGAAGAGCTTCGTACCTTATCATTCGTAATCAACTCCTGAACCCAAATGATGAATCTTGGTATTACTAGACCACGGGATCGATGTTTTAAGTTTGGTAACTCAAAACATAGGTTTCAATAGGCATCTGACCATGCCTGGCCTAAAATGATCGGTGACGACTCTAAGCATTGACCATTTCGTGATGGTTATCTGAGACTAATAAGATGAGTGATTCATCTTATGGTCCCTTTCACTGGACCACAAATCAAGAATCCGTACATTTTCATTCTTATCACATCATGAAAGAAAAGTCTCATTCAAGAAGACATTTCCAAGGCAGGAAAATATTTTAAGTTGTAGGCACCCATAGATCCACGAGAATCCACCTCGGGGTACGTTGTGACAATGTCAAAATCCAATCATAGGTCGACTTGGCTAAGATCTTTCTAAATCAATACCAGTACATGTCAGATTAACTTTCCCTAATGAATTTCGAGAAGAGACCCACTTATAGTTTCAGACATTATGCCCAAAGGTGGGGAGAAGAAGCAGCCTTAGTGTAGCTTCCCTTTATAAAAAAAGATATGAGAGTCACTTTCATTCATACCTTATGTGCTCTTTATTATGAAAAGCTCATAGGGAATGCCACTAAGAAATTTGTAGATTTAGTACTCTCTGGAGAAATAACCGATGCCTCCATTAAAAGTGGTGTAATGTCTACCGGGGAAATAATTAGATCTAGTAAGAAGTCCATTATTGGTAAGAAGAAAGAAGGAGAGGCTAATGCTAAAAGTTATGCTAGCTTATCTCAGCCAAATCGATGTCAAATACCTGACCCTTACTACCCAAGCACACTGTATTCTTGCCTTATCCCCATACCCCCGCAGCCAGTTAATGCCATAACCTATAACCCATCCTTTGCAATCCCATCCAACCCAACAAAAAGCTACCCTCCATAAGTTCACCAAAGTATTAATCAAGCAACCAATAATGCACTTGGTAATCGAGGTGTAAATTAACCAAGATAACATTTTGATCCTATCCTTATGCCTTATAAGGAAATCTACCAAACCTTGCTCTAAAATCATTTAGTGGCCCCAATCTATGTCCCAGAAAAAAGCCACCATACTCGTAATGGTACAACCCTAATGCCCATTGTGAATACCATGTTAGGGAAGCACAGGATTATATTGAGAACTGCATGTATTTCAAATGAAATTAGCAAAATCTAATCAACTCAAAAGTCCTGCAGTTCGAGATAAACTAGGGACCAAATGTTGTTGCCAATCTTTTACCAAAGTACACTAAGTCAGCTATAAATATGATCAATATTGAGCCATAAAATTTGTGTCCTTCCATCAATACCTAATTTTGTTAACAAGGTCATGATGAAAGCCCTTGCATTTTTCTTGTCTCTTTCTTGTAATGTCAAGAAATGAAAACATACCTGTCCTCGCCCAAAAGCAAGTAGGCATCCTATGTAAGAGGCATTTTTATCAAATGTTATCGATAAAATGACTTTTGCTTATATTATTCCATATTGCATGCCTACATCATTTTTCAATCTCTTTGTCTTAATTACTCTATTGCCTTCATTCTTATCCGAATCCTTGGGTTATGTGTACACCTTCTGCAATATCTATTGCTTCACACTTTTAGATGTCCTAACAACAGTGAAATGGATGTGTCTGATGGGTCTTTGAAAATCGATTTCAAATGGTCAATTTATGCCAGTGAAGTTGATCTTGAAAAAGGTTTTGAAGAAAACTCCATACCACAAGATCTCTTACAGTTCAAGTTCCAGCATCATAATTCTATCCTTTATCACCCAAAGATGAATGGGGCAGTCGAGGTAGCCAGTAAAAACATTAAAAGAATAGTTGAGAAAATTGCTAAAAGTTACAAAGATTGGCATGAAAAGCTATATTTTATGCTTCATGCTTAGCAAACCTCAGCTCAAACTTCCACGAGCGCTACCCCATTCTCCCTTGTCTATAGGATGAAAACTATATTGCCTATCGAAGTCGAAATCCCTTCTCTCAGAGTTTTGATGGAAACCAAACTTGAAAAGGCTGAATAGTTTAAGAACAGATACGATCAGCTCAACCTCATGAGGAAAAATGCATGAAAGCAATCTGCCATGGTCAAATTTATTAAAGACACATGATCTGAGCCTACGATGAAAAGGTACACCCACGACAATTTCACCCAGGCAAATTGATATAGAAAAAGATCCTCCTAATTCATAAAGATTCACAGGGGAAGTGGATCCTTAATTGGGAAAGATCATATGTTGTGAAGTAAAACTTCTCTAAGGGGTGCTAATCTTATCGATAGTAATGCCTGACCTGACCCAGTCAACTCAGATTCTGTTAAGAAATATTGCACGTAAAAGGTGAAAACCTAAAAAAAGTGTCCTTAAAAAAAAGGAAAAAAAACAAAAAGCACATAAAAAAGAAACAAAAAAACACATAAAAATGAAAAAAAAACAAAAAAAAAAGAGAAAACAAGAAGGGGTCCAGATAAAAATTCAAAAAGGGCATCTGGACAGCCAACCTGACTATAGTTAAAAACCACAAGGGCAACTTAAGAAGATTAATTTTGATGCGGTCTAGACAGAGATCACTTACAGAATAAAATGAAGCAATCCTAGGGATCTTTTGAAGATCAGCTCACACTAGTCACATTTATTGTTCAAGAAAGCTCCTAAAAAGCACCTAAAGAACATCTGTGTTATAATTGTCAGAGGCATCTTCCGCCTTAAAGATCATACTTCTGGCTACCCTATCACTTATTTATCAAAAGATATACCAAGTTATGTCTCTTTGTTATCATGAATAAATATTGCCTTATTTCTTTTAACCCTCTACAATTCACATTGCACTTGTCATTTAGTTGATAAAGTTTGATAATCAACTGATATATGCATTAGGACATCTTGATATCACATTGAAAGGAAAAAAAAGCACAGGGAACTCTGCTCATGCCCTAATCATCAAGATCATGCACTTTTCGTGTTCAAACACCTGCTCAGTATGACCATACACCAACCATTTCTGGCTTTCACAAGCCATATCTCAAGAAAAACCATTTTAAGCTAACCAAAAATTGACCTATGCATTCTATCAAAATCCTATTGAAACCAAGACATCAACCTAATCAGTCAAATAGTCTCTAAATTATTGGCAATGCCTTCTCATTGTTAGGGAAATGATTGAGCCTCTCGAATCGGGAAATGCAATAATCCAAATTCTTGAGAATAACTTTTTTGTTATATCCCTAGTGGAGCTGGGACAACCTATAATCCTTAACAGGATTAGGAAAATTCTCATCCATAATTGCAACAAAGATGAATCATTGTCGCTATGAGAGTCTAAATGACATATAAGAAAAACTATGGCTATCTCCCATATTAGACTTCACATTATGTAATAATGATAGCATTCCACATCATATATTCACATTACCATCACACATCTTGATTTTTGCAATGTTACTTCAAGCCAGGTTCACCAAACCTCCAAGGAAACCCTGGTAAGAACTCTAACGTTCATAAACCAAGCGTTATTCAAGAAGCACCTATCAAGAAACCTTCCAAGCCCACATGAGCTGGCGGCAACAAACCTGTATGCAAATAATCGAATACCAATCATACCAACATAAAGCCTACAAGTCAGTTGCACCTCTTTCAAAGCCCATAAGTTAGTGGCACATTTTCAAAGCCCATAAGTTAGTGGCACCTTTTCAATGCCCATAAGTCAATGGCACCCTTTTTAAAGCCCACAAGTGAGTGGCACTCTTTTCAAAGCCCACAAGTTAGTGGCACCTTTTTAAAAACCCACAAGTAAGTGGCACCTTTTTAAGCCCATAAGTTAGTGGCACATTTTCAAAGCCCAAAAGTGAATGGCACTTTTTTCAAAGCCCACAAGTCAGTGGCACCTTTTCAAAAACCCACAAGTTATTGGCACCTCTTTAAGCCCACAAGTTAGTAGCACCTTTTCAAAGCCCACAAGTCAATGGCACCCTTTTTAAAGCCTACAAGTCAGTGGCACACTTCCAAAAGCCCATAAGTAAGTGACACCTTTCCAAAAGCCCATAAGTAAGTGGCACCTCTTTAAAGCCCACAAGTCAATGCCATATTTCCAAAGCCCACAAGTCAGTGCACCTTTTGAAAGCCCATAAGTTAGTGGCACCCTTTTCAAAGCTCGTACAAGGTGGCAACACTCGAGTCAAAACTGATAAGTCGGTGGCACTTCTTTAAAGCCCATAAGTCAATGGCACTTTTTCAAAGCCCACAAGTTAATGGCACACTTTTCAAAGCCCACATAAGCCGGTGGAAATAAAGTCTAAGTCAAAGCCTGCACAAGTTAGTGGCACTCAAGTCAAAGTCCACATAAGCTGGCGACACTTGAGTTAAAGGTTGCACGAGCTGGTGGCACCAAAGTCTAAGTCAAAGCCTGTATAAGCTGGCTATACCTAAGTCAAACCCCACACGTGCTAGTGACACCCAAGTTTAAGTTAAAGCCAGCACAAGTTGATGACAACCGAGTTAAACCCTGTATAAGATGGTGGCACCCAAGTCTTTGTCAAAGCCCATATAAACTAGTGGTACTCGATGTGGTAAAGTACCTCGAGGTAGATCCTCATGGATCTCTGAATGCGTACGACTTAAAATATTTTTTTGACTGAGAAATGCCTTTTTGATCGAGACTTCTCTTTCACGATGTGATAAGAATAAGAATGTATAGATTCTTGACTTATGGTACAGTGAAGTGGACCATAAGACGAATTGCCCATCTTATTGGTCTCAGATGACCATCATGAAATGGCCAATGCTTAGGGTCGCCATTAATCATTTTGAGTTAGGCATGATCAGATGCCTATTGAAACCTATGTTTTCAGTAACGAAACTCAAAACATCGATCTCATAGTCTACGTAATACCAATATTCATCGTTTGGGTCCAGGAGTTGGTTACGTACGATGAAGTATGAACTTTTTTGCGATGCCCGAAATTGGTACCTTACTAGCTACGTCTTATCTCGATTTTGACTCTTTCAATCTTAACTTGCCATTATTTTGATATAGCCCATTTTAATGCATGAATCTTATAGAAATAATCCAGGTTTTGATGAAAAAGATTTAATCTCATATACGCCTTGGAAAGACAGGCATTTTGACAAAATATAGAGATTTTTGATAAAAATGACCTTTGGATTTTACTTTGAAAATGAAATGTTCCATTTTGGACACTAGAAAGATACCCACGTAGAACAATACCTTTAATTTTGTTTAAAACATTTTGAAAACATGAATAAAATAATCATCACAAAGAAATCATGTTAGTAAGGCAATAAATGAAGTAACATAACATGTATCATTCAATGCGATGATAAAGAAAAGGAATGGACTATTGGAATTTATCTCGCAATTGGCATTGATTATCTAGGAATTATCGAATTGACAATTTTTAAGATGCATCTAAGTTTCTTGATTAAACAAGGTTTGTTTGACATAGTCATGGAAATACAAGAAGAAAAAAGAATTAATTATAGTTGAAAGATAGGGTTAGAGTATCCCCTCAGAAAGATGAGGTTCGAGTATCCCCATGGATGACAAATAAATTTTGACAAAAAAAGATTTTTAAATCTTGACAATTTTGAAAAGTAGGGTTAGAGTATCCCTTCAAAAGGTCAGGGTTGGAGTACCCCAAAAGTGGCATGTTTGACACTCTTTATGTAAGTCAAGTTGGAAAACATAAGTTGACAAAACTTTATGTTTTAGGAAATATGTGAGCGTTTCAACAACTTTTGGCAAAAGAAATTATTGTGAATAAGGATGGTAAAGATGTAAAATATGTTTATGCCTTCATACAAGCCTATGGGAGGTCAAAGCATGTTCTCGAGTCTGATCAAGTTGATACGGAGACATTTGAATGTCTCGAGACGAAATTCGGAAAGATAACTCAACTTTGACCATAACCAAAAATAGGGGACAGCATTGCGCTACCCTGCTTCCCGAATTTATTCTAAATTGGTTTGAAGGATTTAGAGGGTGGACAAGATACCGCCAGAAAGCTAACTCGATGAGGGACAATCTAAACATATTTCAATATCCCAAATGTCACTTTCCAGGGGAATAAATTTTCAAGTTCGGATTAATTGAGCTACTGCCAAGCATATGAAGGACAAGGTGTGTCAAAATTTGAAAAATCACTCTAGACTCACTTGGTATCAAAAAATTGCAAGCAATACCTTTCTAAAAAAGGGATTTCATGAATCCTTTAGAAAAAAATGTTTGAAAAATTTGAAAAAAATCATTTAGTGGGGGGCTAAATGGCCTAAATAGAATACATGTTTGGATTCTAAAGGTTTTGGATAGTTTAGATTTGAAAAATCATCTCTCTTATCTCGAATGATCCGAGGGTGAATAAGACATCGTTTTAAAGATTATTCGACTTGCGTTGAGTGAAAAATATCAAAAAATTCATAAAAAATCCTTAGAATTTTAAAATGATTTTTCAATTTGCAATAGTTGTGCTACCAGCAGGGGAGAAAGCAAAGCAGGGGCTATCTTTCATTTTTTATGTCTACAAGTCCAAACTCGAGTCATTGATGTTTGAACATCTATGACTGAAGGCAAAGATTGGCATGAGCATCATGAACTCATTCGCACAACCTCAGAGTAGTTTGGGACAATGAAACAGCCTGTTAATCGTACCACTTAAGGTTTTGACTTAAAAACAAGGCATAAAGATTTTGGGAATGAGTGCAAAGCCATTTTTGTTGGAAAAGCAGAACATTTGAGCTCGTTTAACCAAGATTCCAGATCTGAAAAACTTAATTTCCCCAAGATATTTTGCTAACTTTAAGGAAAATGCTAAGTTGGTATTGATTTAGAAAGGCCTTAGCCAAGTTAGCCCATGATTGGATTTTGACATTGTCTAGCTTAATATACCATCAAGCTGCCACCCTAGTAAAGTTATGCTGGCAGTAATGGATGAGGAGCTTTTTATCTTTTTCATACCCGACCATCTTTCATAGGTACATTCATACCCGAACACCATTTGAATTTTTGTAGGTACATTCGACCCCCTCTCGTGTCCATGCTTCAGATTGCTATAAATTAGCCCAGACAAAATAAGTTGTCTACACCTAAGTTAAAGCCCACATGAGTTGGTGGCACCCAAGTCTAAGTTACAGGCTGCACAAGCCGGTAGCACCTGAGTCAAAGCCCACACAAGCTAGCGCTACTCGAGTCAAAGCCTACATGAATTGGTGGCACCTAAGTCTAAGTCAAGGCCCACAAAAGCTGGCAGCACCTGAGTTAAAGCCTATACGAGCTGGTGGTACACAAGTCTGAGCCAAAGCCTGTATAAGCCAACGGCACCCAAGTCAAGGCCCACCCAAGCTAGTGGTACCCAAGTCTGTGTCGAAGCCTACACAAGCTAGTGGCACCTAAGTCAAAGCCTACACGAGCTGGTTGCACACAAGTCTGAGTCAAAGCCTGCACAAACTAGCGGCACCTGAGTCAAAGCCCATATAAGCTTATGGTACTCAAGTCTGAGTCAAAGCCTACACATGCTAACTGTGCTTGAGTCAAAGCCCACATGAGTTGGTGGCACACAAGTCTAAGACAAAAGTCCACACAAGTTGGCAGCACCAGAGTTAAAGCCTAGATAAGCTAATGGCACCCAAGTCTAAGTCAAAGCCAGTATGAGCTGGCAGCATTCGAATCAAAGCCTACACGAGCTGGTGGCAACCAAGTTTAAGTCAAAGTTCACATAAGTTGGCGGCACCCACATTAAAGTCCATATTACTTTGCACCTGTCTAAGGGGGTCAAACCTTTAAAAAACCTAACACCCTAGCAGAGAGGGTAAACCTTACAAAATTCACTTAAACCTCTATCAGGATCGCTGCCAATGCACTGCACTTATCACAGTGAAATATTAGCTAGAATTTACTTTTTTGCATGTGTTCTAAGGAGTACCATTCCGCCTCAGACAAAATAGTTTCTATTTGTCTTTATCCTATTCTTGATTCTTAGCAACAATCGAATAAGGCTAGCTATAGACACATTAATTGTCTAGGGTAATTTTTAACAATCTAGGACACGGATGTGAAAGAGGGCTATTACCGCAAGATGATATGTCACTCGACAAAAAAGTTTTTTTGAGGAGATCAAAAAGGCTTATGGATCATATCAAAGATAAGTGCAAAGATGTGGCATTAAAGGGCATAGTTTAAGGTGTCTAGGGACAAAAGATACGAGAAAATTCATAATTTTGCTTGAATGTATCGATACATGGTTCTCAAGCATTAATACAACGCTTCAATGGTCAAAAAATTTGAAATGTCCCCATTTGTATCAATACAACATGTAAATGTATCATTATATAAGCTTATGTACTGATACAGGAGCTCATGTATCGATACAGGAGCTTCTGTATCAATACTAGGCTATGCCAAGACCAAAATGTGCATTCTGTAAAGAAATGTATCGATACATACCAACATATATCGATACATGGTTCATAGTATCGATACAATGATCATTGTAGTGATACAATGTTCATTGTATCAATAGACTCAAGGTTTTTGGACAAAATTTATCAATACATTTTGCAATGTATTGATACATACAGGCCATTTTTCATGATCCATTGATTAAAAACTTGATTTTAACTCGTTTCTTTGCATCAAAAAAATATCAAAACCCATATCAGATTATGAATTTAGACTTTTGAATTAATCAAAACATTTTTTTGAAGTCTAAATTAGATCAAAAAGGTTAATGTTATATGATCACCCTATTTTTCCCTAACTTGTTGACCAAGATCACCATTAGCCACCCTATTTGATGGAAAATCATTTTAGCATTTAAACTAGCCACCCTATGCCCATCACATTGGTAGCAAGTTGCTCCCTACAGCCACTCTATAGCCACCAAGCTGAAATCACTTTGTCCCTATTGAGAAATGACTAAAAACACCGCTAATTTTGCTCCAAATGCTAGTATAAATAGACCATTTATATCCTAACTGAGGAAGGTTAGATTCCAGCTCATTTTTAGCTTTCAAAACACATTCCTAAACCAAGAAAACTAGAATCTCGTAGCTCTTCACCACCACCAAAAAACAACCCCAAAACTCTCATTTTCAACCATTACACATTATAAAAATCACCCTCATCGATACCAAAACCAAAATGTCATTGTTTCTTTTTTTTTCTTGCTTATTAACAACAAAGAAAAGAGGGAAATTCAAGCCATCTCTGCTGTTCTAACTATTTGGCCTAAAATTGAAGTTTTATTGGTATAACTTCTTACTTTATCACTTTCATTTTCTAGTTTTCATATCTTCATCACTTTAGTGAGCTTTCTATGTTTTCGTCACCCTCTTAGGATTTTCATGCATTATTGTGGCCTTTGGTTGTGGTAGTTTAGGATTTGAATGCCTTAATGCCCCTTTGATGTGTAAAATGCCTCATTTTATCCTCATTATTTTGATAGTTCTTGCTCATGCATTTTATGCCATATCCATGTATGAATCATGAGCCTAACATATTTCAAGCATATTTATACATTAGCTTGCATCTTGTCATGAATCATTATCATTTTCAGCTTGAATAACATTTTCTTGTCAAAGTGCATAACACTTTCTTTGTCTAGGCCATTGGTAAAATTAGCATCCCCATTCATGTTTTATGCCATCCCCTTATATGTTCATTATTTTCTTCTTGTCTAAATGGATGTTTGATGGCTATAAAAACTAATTTTCAAAACCTTCCAAGCTAAGCATGTTGACCTCAACTACTAAGGATTAGCATGGATTTAGCATTTTCCTTAAGGTTAGCAAAAGAAAAACTTGGGGAAAATTAAGTTTTCCAAAATCTGAAATCTTGATTAAACAAACTCAAAACTTCTAATTTAAAAAAAAATGGCCTTGCACTTGTTCCCAAAATGTTTGTGCCTTGTTTTTGCGTCAAAACCTTGAGTGGTATGATCAACAAGCTATTTCATCGTCCCAAAATACACCAAAGCTGTGCAAATGAGTTCATGATGCTCATGCCACTCTTTCTCTTCAATCATGGACGTTCGAACGTCAATGACCCAAGATTGGACCCGAAACACAAAAAAATAAAAAATATCCCCTCCCTTGCTTTGTACCCTGTTGGAAACATCACTATTACAATTTGAAAAATCACTTTAAAATCTCAAATAATTTTTCATGAATTTTATAATATTTTTCTCTAAAATTATGCCAAAATATCTTTAAAACAGGTTCTTGTTCACCCCCAGATCAATCTAGATGAAAGAATTATGATTTTAAACTTAGACTTTCTAGAACCCTTGGAATTAACAACACATATTCTGCCTAGGCCCTCAGGCCCACTAAATGATTTTTCCAAATTTGTTTAACATTTTTCGTAAAAAATCATGAAATTCCCTCTTTGGAAAGGTATTATTTGCAATATTTTGATACCAAATAAGTCCATAATGATTTTTCAAATTTTGACACACCTTATCTCTCATATGCTCTGCCAGCAGCGAATTAATCTAAACTTCAAAATTTATTCCTAGGAAGTTACTTTTTGAGATATTGGAAATATTTTTATTAACCATCATCAAGTTACCTTTCTATTGGTATCATGTCCAGCCTCTAAAGCCATCAAACCAATTTAGAATAAATTCAAAAATAGGAATAGTGCAATGCTGTCCATGGTTTTCAGTTATGGTCAAAATTGAGTTGTTTTCCCGAGCTTTATCTCGAGATATTCAAATGTCACCACATCACCCCAATCAACCTTTAGAACATGCTTTTACCTCCCACAAGCTCATATCAAGGCACGAATATACATATTTTTTACATCTTTACCATCCTCATTCACAATAATTTCTTTTGCCAAAAATTGTCAAAACGCTCACACACTTCCTAAATCATAAAGTTTTGTCAGCTTTAGTTTTCCAACTTGACTTCTTTAAAGAGTGTCAGGCGTGTCACTTTTAGGGATACTCCAAGCTTGACTTTTTGAGGGGATACTTCAACCTCACCTTTTAGAATTATTGAGATTGAAAAATTTTCCTTTGTCAAAATGATTTCTCATTCACGGGGATACTCCAACCCTAACCTTCTGAGGGGATACTCTAACCCTACTTTTTAAAATTATCAAGACTAAAAATCTTCCTTTGTCAAAATTATTTGTTATCCATGGGGATACTCTAACCTTATCTTTTCGAAGGGATACTCCAACCCTGTCTTTCAACTATAATTAAAATTTTCTCCTTCTTAGACTTCTATGAATATGTTAAACAAACCTCATTCAATCAAAAAACCCAGATACATCTCAAAAATTATCGATTCGATTATTCTCAGATAATCGATGCCATTTGCAAGATAAATTCCAATAGTCCATCCCTTT
>JBBYHO010505958.1:10993-21447 GCA_038382025.1 Adansonia gregorii | reverse complement strand
AGGGGACAAAGCAAAGCAGGGGATATCTCTCATTTGTTTATGTTTGCGGGTCCAAACTTGAGTCATTGATGTTTGAACATCTATGACTGAAGGGAAAGAGTGGCATAAGCATCACGAAGTCATTTACATAACCCTGAAGTAGTTTAGGATGATGAAATAGCCCATTGATCATACCAATCAAGGTTTTGACTCAAAAAAATGCACAAACATTTAGGGAATAATTGTAATACCATTTTTGTTTTAAAATTAAAATATTTAAGCTTGTTTAACCAAGATTCCAGATTTAGAAAACTTAATTTTCCATGAGATATTTTACTAACCTTAAGGAAAATGCTAAGCCTATTTAATCCTCATTGTTTGATGTTAACATGCTTGGCTTGGAGGGTTTTGAATCTTAGTTTTGACAGCCATCAAATATGCATTTTGATAAGGACAAGATAACAAACACATAAGAGGATGGCATTAACATGAATGGGGATGCTAACTTTACTAATGGTTTAGACAAAGAAAGTCTTATGCATTGTGACAAGAAAATATTATGGATGCTGAAAATGGCAATGATTCATGCAAGTTAATGTGCAAATGTGCTTGAAATATGTTCGGCTAGTGATTCATACATGGATTAAGAATAACAAGATGCATAGATATGGCATAAAATGCATGAGCAAGAGATATCAAACTATGGGGGATGAAATGAGGCATTAAGGCACCCAAATCTTAAATACCACAACCAAAAGCCACAATAATGCATGATAATCCTAAGAGGGTGATGGAAATATGGAGAGCTCACTAAAATGATAAAGTTGCTGAAAAACAGAAAAAGAAAGTGATAAAGTAAAAAGTTATACCAACAAAACTTCACTTTTTGGCCAAATAATTGGAGCAATAAAGATGGCTTGAATTTCCCTATTTTCCTTGTTGTTAATAAGCAAGAAAAAGAGAAAAACAATGAGGTTTTGGTTTTAGTATGGATAAGGGTGATTTTTAGAATATGTAATGGTTGAAAGTGAGTGTTTTGGGGCTATTTTTGGGTGGTGAGTAGAGAGCTACGGGATTTGGTTTTCTTGGTGTAGGAATGTGTTTTGGAAGCTGAAAATGAGCTAGAATCTAACCTTTTTTAGCTGAGATATAAGTGGTCTATTTATACCAGCATTTTGGAGCCAAATTGGAAATGTTGTTGGCCATTTCTCAAAGGGGACAAAGTGATGTTAGCATGGTGGCTATAGGGTGGCTGTATGGAGCAACTTACTGCCAATGTGATGGACATAGGGCGGCTGGTTTAAATGCAAAATGATTTTCCAGCAAATAAGGTGGTCGATGGTAATCTTGGTCAATAAACTAGGAAGTAGCATGAACATGTGATATTGACCTTTTTTTATCTAATTTAAACTTTAAAAAATACGTTGATTAATTCAAAAGTCTAAATTCGTAATATGATATATGTCTTAATCTTTCTTGATGCAAAAAAATGAGTTAAAATCGAGTTTTGGATCAATAGTGGACTTAAAAATGCCCAGACTATAAAAATGACCTGTATGTATCGATACATTTGGTCTAAAAACCTTAAGTGTATTGATACAATGAACATTGTATCAATACAATGATCATTGTATCGATACTATGAACCACCGTATCAATACATGTTGATATGTATCGATACATTTCTTTGCAGAATGCATGTTTCGATCTTCACATGGCCTAGTGTCGATACACGAGGTATTGTATCGATACAGAGGTTCATGTATCGATACAGAGGTTCATGTATCGATACATCTACATGTTGTATTGATACAAATAGGGACATTTCAAATTTTTGATCGTTGGAGCATTGTATTGATACATGAGAGCCATGTATCGATACATTCAAGTAAAATAATGAATTTTCTCATATATTTTATCCCCGGACACCTTAAACTACATCATTGATGCCATATCTTTGCATTTACCTTTGATACGTCCCTAGGCCTTTTTCACCTCCTCAAAATACTTTTCTGCCAGGCAATGTTATCACCCGACAATCATCGCCCCTCTCATGTTCATGCTCGAGATTACTTTAAGGATTACCCTGGATAAAATAAGGTGTCTGCACACCAAAAGTAACATTTCCACCATACTTGGGTTTTAGTTTCACGAATTAACTTTATCAAAGAATGCTGTTTTTGTTTCTAGCATATCAGTTAATTTTTTTTATGCCATATAAAACCTTGAGAATAAGTTATGTAAGTTCATATTTTTCTTAGTTAGATCATCAACTTAAAACTTATCTACCTTATTTTAGATCATTCTTTGTCATGCTCAATGATTCATTCTCTTCCTTAAGTTTAGAAGCCATTTTCATATATTTTAACTTCATAGTTTCTAATGCTAACTCATCAAATGCATCTTGTAACTTATCATATAAGTAGGGATTAGCATTAGAAGATACTTTGGGCTTATCATGAGCCATGACATATAGGTTGGCCACTTCATTGTCGTTATTGTTAGATGTGTCACTATCACTACATGTAGCCACCATAGCCTTCTTCTTTTATTTCTGTAAGTTTTGTTTCTTCACATTATACACTCAAATTTGATTTGTCTTTGTTTCTTGCACTCGTAGCAAATAATTTGGTCGTTCTCTTTCTTGCTTGGCTCTTCCTTCTTATTTCTCTTCTAGGGGTCTTTTTACCTTATTTATCCTTATGACCTTGTTGAATCTTTTGCCAAACATGGCTATCTCTTCATCTTCCTTAACCTCTTTATCATCATTAACACTTTGAGTAGTTGATTTAAAGACAACATTTATCTTTTTTGATGGCTTTTGACCACATTTGATCTTTATCTCATACGTTAGAAGAGAACCTATGAGTTCAACCAAAAAAAAATGTGTGAGGATCCTTGGATTCCTTAATGGCCATTACTATTACTTCTCAAGACTAGAGAAGACTATTGAGAAGCTTCTTCATTATCTTTTTGTTTGGATAAGTCTTTCCATTTATCTTCAACCCATTGATGACGTTCGTGAACCTATCTAATATTTCTTTGATGGTTTCATCTACCTTCATTTTAAATAATTTGTAGTTAAGTGTAAGCATACTTACTTAAGATTCGTTGACTTGATTTGTTCTTCCATGAGTAGTTGCCAACTTGTCCTACACTTGCTTGGCATTGTCACAAAGTACGACTTTATTACACTCACTTAAGCCAAGAGCATAAAATAGTGTGTGCATGGAATTAATATTTAATTATGGCATTTTAGTATATTGTTTATCTTATTCATCTTTTTCTTTTGGCACGATAATGTCTCCAACCCTCTTCCTAGAAATTAACGGTCCATTGACATGATTTTCTATACATCATAGTCATTGGCTTTAATAAAAAGCCTTATCCTTGTTTTCCAATATAAGTAGTTATCTCCATTTAAGAGTGAAGGTCTCTTGATGATTGACCTTCAAGTCTCATAGCGATTGCATTTGTCCTAAAGGCCATGAGACATACGTCATCTCGGCTCTTTAACTTTTGTGAGCTTCTTGAAGCTTTAAGCATCATGTTTGCACCTTCTATTCTTTAAGCTACTAAGGATCTCTTCTTAAGGTTGTGAAAACCTACAATAAATCAAGAGAAGGTGAATTGGTTTTTTTAAAAATTTGATCACAAATTGACCTTTTAAGAAAAGTTGAATAAAATGAAAGTGAAAAAGAGGTAAGAGTGAGAAAAACAAACAAACAATATATAGAGGTTTGATCATTGTACTTAGAACTTGTATCTTTTCTTTTTGGCACTTCCTTACTAGGGTGATTCCCATAATTCACTAGTGAAATTGTTACCTTTGAGGCTAAAGTATAACCTTACAACTTTATCTTTTGAGGCTTAGATAGAATTTTTCAATTCCGTTAAGAATTCTACCCTAAATTCTTAAGTGTTTTCACTCAAACTTCACATAACCTCTTTCTGATATAGATGAAGTATTTGCAAACAATTAAAACTTTTAGTAGATAGGTATTTATTAGAATTTGAGTATAAAAAAGGATAAGATATACAATGAACATAAAATAAAATAAATTAAATACAAAAAGAATGAAGAATAAAGATTTTGAGCTTTTAATGTTCAACATTTAACTAAACTTGGTATCTCATACTTGTTCAACTATTAGAATCCTCTATTTATAGCTTAGAACTAAATTATGGATATTGGGCATTAATTAGGGAGGTGGAGAGCCTTTATAGCCTTCATAAATGCTTGTTTTCATTTTTTCTCGTGACATTGTATTAATACATGAAATAAAGTACCGATGCATTACTCTAAAAAAGTAGCCATTGTAACCTAATATATCGATACATTTTGAGATCTATCGATACATCGTGACTTGAATCGATACAATTTGGGCTGTATTGACACAAATAAGGGTTTCAAGATTTTTTTTTTAGCTACTATATTGATACATTCATACATTATATTGGTACATTCATGGAAAAAAC
Source organism: Adansonia gregorii (assembly GCA_038382025.1). Lineage (NCBI taxonomy): Eukaryota > Viridiplantae > Streptophyta > Magnoliopsida > Malvales > Malvaceae > Adansonia > Adansonia gregorii. The sequence continues at coordinate 16,989 of JBBYHO010505958.1, read as the reverse complement.
TTGTAAATGAGTTTTTCTTGACTTGAAAATCATTTAAACTTGTCTAAAAATATTAAGTATAAATATTCATTTGAAACATTGTTTTTGAGAAAATAAGAGGTAAGAAAATTAATTTACTATTTTCCAAAATATTTTCAATTTAATTCAAGGAAAAATACTAAGTTAGAAATAATCAAATGTAACTTAATTTGGCTTAAGTTATTGTTATATCAAAACTAAGATTAATTCAAAGCTGATGAAGCTCCAATTTTTTATGTTATTTGTTTAATCTATGTTTTTTTCCAAGCTTTTAATTAATATTTAATCAATTATAAATAGAAAATAATCTCTTGTCATGATCAATACTCCTCATATTAATGTTGAATTCCACTTTCACTTTAATTAGAAATATGTTAATTGGTCAATGAGAAAAGATCACTATAGTTTTAAGCGGTTTGGTCATAATGATGTTTTTAACCTTTGGTAATAGGATTCTCTTTGCAAGCTGACTAAGACACATTCCAATTAATCTAACATGCAAGTGTCATGTACTTAGAACTTAGCTAAGCAACATACAACCTTAAGCTCAAAACTTACTCCAATGTATGCCTAAGTCACCATTGAGAACCCTTGTAACAAGATAAGTAAGTACAACAAAGCCTATAAGGCACTTAAGCTACTAAAGCTGGAGCACTTAGAGTGTTGGGAAAATGTTTAGAACTCTAGTATTGCTTGAACAATGCTATCTACAAATAAGGGTACGGAGACCCTTTATTTATAAGTAATGATGCCTTACATTAAGTGATTGGTAATGTGCCAAGTGTATAGCCAACATACAATCTCTAGAAATATCTAGCCTAGCTAGTTCTAAAATGTGCTGATCGAGGTTGCCTTTAGGGCCTTTTAGATTATTCTTAAGCTACTTGGCCTAGCTAGGGCAGAAAATGGCATTTAGAGGCTTCTAGAGCCTATTCTATCTAAAAAGGCCTAGAAGGTTCAGACTAGGCATTATTCTTAAAGCCATTAGAGTTGTCCAGGGCCTTCTAAATGCTTCAAATCTGGAAAACCAATACTTTAGGTCTTTGATTGAGCTGGTTGAGACATAAACACATCCCCTTGTATGGTACGGGTAGCCTTCATGCTCGTTACTCCCAAGCGTGCATGGATGCAGTTGGCAAGTCAGCATAAGCATTTAAGCCATCCCTTCATTGAAGATGAATATGAAAAGATTAAACTTAGGGGTAAAAGTAGCATAAATATTATATTCTGAACAGAATGTAACATAACCTAAGAAAAATGTGAGTATGATATTACCCCAAATATTATAGAATCTTGGAACTAGAGGTAATATCACATTACGAAGCTTGAAGAATATTTTATTATAATAATTTGTATACATCATAATAATATATTATCACATGATATATAATAAATTGATGTGTTATCATTATACTTGTTATTTAAAATAAAATTTGTTGCTTTTAGTATCAGTTTTATAATCTCTTATCATATAACTTGGATTAATTTTGTCAGTAGTCATAATATTGATTTGTTTAATGATACTTCTAGTAATCATAAATAATAGATCATTTTTATTCTATTGTAAAAGGCGACAAAGAGAATTATATATGCACAAATAATTATATATGTATACATTAATATAATAAGAATATTATATGATACAAAACTATTCTATATCTTGATACGTTAATTTGTTGAAAAATTTATATTCACTTATTATAAATTTTTATTAACATATATATAAATGAACTACATAAACTCTTCCTATGCTGAAACATATCTTTTTTCTTTAATTCATGAAGAGAAGACAGAAGGAAAGCAAAGAGAGAGAAAAATGAAAAGAAAAGAAAGCAGAGAAAGAAAGAAAGAAAGCAAAAGAGAAAAAAAAAAAGGAGAGAGAGAGAGAGAGAAAGGGAGGAAAGAAAAGAAAGAGAACAAAAAGGAAAAGGAAAGGAATGAGAACATAAGAGAAAAAAATAAAAATTATGTGTTCGTTCTTATATTATTTTTTCAAGTATTTAAATATTACAATTTTTTACGTGTTAATATTTGTTTTAATTTATGTATATTTTTACATGTTCATGTATTCTTGTCGTATGCATATTATTTTTTTATGTTGTATTTTAATTATTTTTATATATGTCATATTTGTGTTTTTTGTATGTTTAAAGTTTTTAAATTTATATAAAATTTTGCTCATTAATTATTCATTTATGTGTATTTTAACATGTTCGTGTAAACAACTAATTTTGTCCAAGCCCCTAATTGACTTTTTTTTGAATTTTCTTAGGTTTGTTGATATTTCTTAGCTTGGATCCTCTCGAATGAAGTATTGATGATTATAAGGTCTAGCTTAGGTCTTGAAATGATCTAAAAAGATGAATTTATTAGGCCAAAAAAAAGGTACTTAAGCTTAAAAGGATAATTTAAGGGAAAAGTGCTGGAATTAAAAAAAATGAGACGGGTTATAGAAAACAAAGTCTGTAAGTTGGCTTGTTTATGCCTCCCAAAGAAGAAAAGAGTGAATACCGGAAACAATCAGAGTCAAAAGAAGCTTGATTTAAAAGTCAAACATATATATTAACAAAAAGTCAAAAGTTAACCAAAGCAAAGTTAATGATCAAAATCAACTATGTGACAAAAGGTTGACTTTCAAATTTATGGAGCTCTAAAGCGTTGAATTCAAAATTGATTGCATTGTTATGAAATTAAGCATCAAATAAAGGTCCAGATGTAATAAAGTGCGGGTTAAGAGGAAACCTTAGAAAACGAATTTTCAAGAGCTTAATCCAAGAGGTTTAGAGGCTATTTTAGCTACAAGTAGGAATATCTAATTAAAATTTTTGGGCAAGCATACTATAACTAATTGGATTGGAAAAATAAATGCATAAGATTAGTCATATCTAATCACATTGTTAAAATTAATGTAACATGTGCCTAAGGTTTCACTTGTAATCTTTCTCTAATTAATAGGCATTCAAAAAATTTACACAAAAGGTTATAAATGGCTGTTAGGAGAGGTTACAGGGTGTTAATGGCAGTCAGTTAGTTAGGAAACTTTTCTAAAATTTCATATGGGTGACTAAGGGAAAATATGATAATCAAATCTCTTATAAATAGAGGAATTGCCATCACATTTGAGGAGAGGAAGAATTTTTTAGATTTTTTATAATTTGCAAGCCTATTTGTTAGAGAAGAAAAAAGGAATTTCAAGGGAAATCTTGCCGGATAAGCTTAAAAGGTATAATTTCTCATCCTATCCTTTAGTAATTAAATCTTTAATCTTGATTTTTAATAATACATTTGTAATTTGATTCTAATTCTTTTAGTGTCCAATCTTTTATGTTTTTGTGCTTAGACTTGGTTTTTGAAGCTTACATTCTTGATTGCATATCATTTGTTTCATGATTTAAATTTTGATTCCTTGTTGGATTTTTTATGAAATTAAGCTTAGAAATATTTTTCTTTCCTTTCATGATTTTTTCACTTACAACATGGTTAGATCTAGTATTTGCTTGATTCCTAGTGAAATTCCAACTTAGAACACCTTATGATGCTTTAGCCATGTTAAATTAAGGCTTTATCTCATGGATTTCCTTGTTTGCTAATGATATAGGTTAGTTTAGTAAGTGTTTCATAAAATCTGTGTTTACTTTTGATTAGAAAAATATCTTTTTTCGAAAAATCCCTTAAGGAATAGGTTTATGTAGCTTAATTAATGACTAAACCTTAGCTTATGGTTTTGTTATGATTTCACCTTGAAATCTTAGAGAGATTAATCCTTATTGATTTAGATACATGCTGGTTCAAAGCCACAACAAAATGATTTTGAAAACATTTTTAAGTTGATTTTAAGTTTAATTACTAATAAGCCTTGTGTTAGGTCTTAAGGATTGTGTTGGTGAGTTGTTTAGGGAAGTTTGGTTGCTATTTAAGTGTTCTTTCCCGCCTTAATAAGAGGACATTTGAATGCCTTATTAAAGTTTATATTAAGTCTTCCAAGGAAGAAGACTCGAGGTAATGAAAAGCAAGGCAGTTGGATGCCTTGCTTTTGAGTTCGGTTTAGTTTTATAGTCCTTAGCTGCATATGTTGAGCATTGTGTTTGTTCTTTTGTGCTTATTTCTTTTTCTCATGTTGTTCAATGTTTTGTTTATAGACATTTGAACATCTAAAAGGCAGATTCTGAAAGAAAAGGATAAACCTATAGAAATTGAAATTGCTCGTGTCCTCGTTTTAGCTACTACCACTTACAGTCAAGTCTGATTATTGAAAAATGTTCTCACTAATTAAATAACTTTTGGTATTTTAGATATTTTTATGATAAACGACATCACGTTAGCTTTTCAACAACATATTATACGCATGATGCTAAGGTCATTGGAATCTAGAATAAATTTTTCTTCGTTAGTTGTATGGACCCCTTGTGTTTAGCAACTAGGATGAGTAATGTCCCATTTTCGGCTTCCTAAATGAGTTTTTATGAATTTTGCATCATTTTAGATTAGACTACATTAAATAAGATTTCTAACAGCACACAGACACTCGATTTCGAGTTTATTTGAATAAGGTACAAATTTTTCTTCGTTTATTGTTTAGATACGATATATCTTGCAGCCACACCTGATTATAAAAATATTTTTACCTTTCAAATGAATTTTTTGGTATTTTAACTATTTGTAGTTGAAATCTTATTGAGTTAATTTTTTGACTGATCTTATTTGCAACTTTTGGATTTAGTCTAAGTCAAGAAATTATTTGGGAAGCAGCGAAGGTCAAAGCGAAACTTTATTTTGGTCAACGAGCATTATTCATAAAATTCAAATTTTCTAATCTCTTTTTATTTCACACATTATGCTTAGAATTTAAAATTTTAACATAATCAACTAATTTAATTTTATAATTAATTTTTATTTTCAATAAGCATTTATTTTACCCAAATTCTAGTAATCTATGTGTCAAAACTGAATTACTCTAATCTAAAATGACTCAAATTAGAGATAAGTTGAAAAAAAATAACGCAACAAGCTCAGTTGATAGGTCTACTTGTAATGACTAATTCTAATACTAAGTTCTATGATCCAAGTAATGACTAATTCTCATACCAAGTTCTATGATCCAAACATTGAATATTGTAGAAGTTAAAGTTCAATCGAATATTGTGTTAATTTCTCTCATGTGTGATGTAATCTATATTATTATATAAAAATATAAAACATGAGATTAAGTTGAAGTTATAAGTTAAGTGAAATTAACTCAATTAAAAAATATTATTTAAAAGAAAAATCAAATTAAAAAGATAAAATAAAATGATGAATTTTTTTTAAAATTTATCTCTTACATATTTTTTTAGATCTAGCAATTCGTATATTCGTGTCATATTCACATAATTTATCATGTCATGATCGTGTTTAAAGTTTTTTACATTTATATAAAGTTTAATATGTTTATAATTTATATTATATAAATTTTAAAAATCTACTCGGGTCATGTCATATTGTAATTTCATGTTTATACATATCATATTCATGTAATCATATCAAATATTTTAGATTTAATTTTTTAAATTAAAAATACTCAATCTTAAAAAAAAAGGTACGCTATCTTATAAAAATTATTTATTTAATATTTTGAAAACCACTTACAAAGTAAGTTTAATAAATTCTAGTCAATATTAAAAATTTGGACCGGCTAATTACTCTGGCCATTTTAACTAATGTTACGGTTGGATAGATGTTAGTGTAGATAGAAAGGAAAGGAATGGAAAGGAAAAAAAAGAGAAGGAAAGTTGAGGAAAAGAAAAAAATATGTATTTTTTACTTGAGCATCTTTTCTATCCTTTTAATTTCTTCTAAATTGAGATTCACAAATATTAGGTATATCTAAAAAAAAAATAAAGGATGATCAACTCCCTCACTTTCTTTTAAATAAAAAATTTATTCAAGTAAAAGAAAGGAATCCCTTTGCTTTTGTTTTACTTTCTTTTATTTTCTTTTAT
>JBBYHO010505909.1:0-21458 GCA_038382025.1 Adansonia gregorii | reverse complement strand
TTCTTATCGTAACTCCGAAGAATGGTCTTAGTCAAAAAGACATTTTCGAGTCAGGATAATATTTTAAGTCGTACGCATTCTTAAATCCGTGAGGATCCACCCTGGGGTACGTCGCGACACCAGTCATAGGCCTAACTCTCTAAATTGGTTTCTAATGGAGTCACCAAGTTTTTGCAACATGCCCTTTACTCGATCACTTAGATAACATGCAAGACTTAAAAGTGGCACCTTTGGGATATCCTTTGATCGAGATTTGGATGAGGCATAATAATGTGAGAGTAAGGGGAAAGTTGTTAGATGAATCGCTCACCCAACTAGTGTTGGATGGCCACCATGAACTGGCCAAAGACTTAGAGCCACCATTGATCATTTGGGCTAGGTATGATTGGATACCTATTGAAATTGATATTTCAAGTCATGAAACTCGAAACATCAATTTCATGGTCTACGTGGTCCAAAGGTTCTTTGGTTGGGTTTGGGACTTGGTTATGCATGGCAAAATACTAACATCCCTATGATGCCCCAAATTGTTACCTTTTAGCTATGTTTACGTCAATTTTGATTTCCTTTGTTTTGACTTGTCATTGTTATGATATAATCCACTTTTAATGCATGAATTTGTATAAATAATAAATATGGGTTTTATGGAAGATTTTGATCCCATATGTATCTCAGAGAAATGGGAAACATAGAGACTTTTTTTGACAAAATGATCTTTTGATTTAATTTTGAAAGAACTAAAGAGATACCTACATGGAACATTGCCTGATAGTTTAAAAAATAATTTGGAAATATGAATACAAAATGGACACCTAAAGGGAAATGTGTTTGTAAGACGAAAAAGAATATAATAAAAATTGGATAAAAAATAAGTGCATAAAAAGCATAAAAAATGAGGAATGATCAATATGTATCTCATAATTGTCTTCGATTATTGAAGAATAATCAAGATTATGATTTTTTAGATGCATTTGGACTAACAGTCGCTTGAGTTGTGGAGAAAAGATTTTGATTAAAAGGCCTAAGGATGTTTAAGAGAGAGAAAAATTGGTCATAAACGAAGTTTGAAAAGTGGAGTTGGAGTATTACTCAAAGATGAAAAACTATAGTAATTTCTAGAAAAAAGGGAGTGTTTCTGGTGAAAACATGGATTTTAAGTTAAAATCAATAATTTGAAATAAATGACAAGATTAAAGATTTTCTTCTTTTAGGCCTTGATCTAAGCTAAGTGGGACTCATGTTATGGCTTATGACTCTATGGGGAGAGTTACTTGGATCTATTTGCAGACATTCAAGGGCCGATCAAAGGTGGTTTGAAGAATGTCAAATAATTTTCTCAAGGCCAAAAAACAAGAGGTAACATTGTGCTATTCACCTTCTTGAATTTATTTTGAGTTTGTTCGAAGGCTTTAAGGGGCAAATGAGGTACCATTTGAAAGGTAACTCAAAAGGATTAAGATAAATATGTTTAAAAAAATCTCAAAATATCACTTTCTAGGTGGAATTTAATTTTTTGAATTTAATTCAACACTAGTAGCCTGTGCAAGGAAAAAGGTGTAATGCACTTTGAAAAATCACTCTGTACTTATTTAGGACTGTTAGATCACAAATGTTGCCTTCATAGAAAGGTAATTTCACTTAGCTATTGGGAAAATTATTCAAGAAACCTGAAAAAATCATCCAATGAGCTGAAATGCTCAAACAAAATTTTAATCATTGATTTTTAGGGGTTCTAGACAACAAAAGTTTCCAAAATTATAACTCCTTCATCCAAGCACATCTAAGGGCAAACAATCTACCATTGGAAAAGTGATTTGATGAAATATAAGAAAAAAAATAAAAAATTTTAAGAAAATCCATTTAGGTTCAAAATGATGTTTCGAGTCGTGGCTACAATGCTACGAAGGCAAAAGAGGGGAGTGTTTTTATTTTTCTAGCTTCCTAGAACTAGGCTCTAATTACGACCATCCGAATGCCTGTGACAAAGAAAGTCAATGATAATGGCTTCAAAAGCTCATTCACATAATCTCGGAGTAGTTTAGGACAATGGAGCTAGCCTTAATAAGTCACTTGCAACCATGTATTAGATTTCAAATTCAAGGCACAAACACTTTAGGAAAATAGAAAAAGGATAGTTTATTTTGAAAATAACAATATTTAGCCTTGTTAACCATGAATCCAGACATGGAAAGCTTGTTTTATCCCTAAGATTGGAGGACCCATTAGTAAAAACATTAAATCTATGTTAATCTTCATTTATTAATGGTAACATAGACTTAACTTAGGGGTTTTTAAAAAGGATAATTTTGCGAGCATCATAGAGATATTTTAGCGAACACGTGATAAACTAAACAAAATACTGACATAAATATGAATAAGCACTTAAAACAACACCATAAATCGACATTTAATCAATCTAAACATGCTAGAAATGCAAACAAATGCAAGGTCATGCTCAAAACATGCTAGGATTGACATTTAGACATAAAATGATCATGTGAAAACGAATAAAGCATAACAAAAGTGCATGAATAGAGGTTGTTATGATGGCAAACCAAAACATGGCATTTTTGGCCATCCAAGCAACATAAAAACATCAAGAAATTCATAGAGATCCTATAACTACCACAACTAAGGCCATAATAATATGTGAGAGTCCTAGCAAGGTCATGGCTACATGGATAGCCTGCTAAGATATTGCAAATGATGAAAAATAGAAAATAAATGGATAAGGGTAAGAAAATATACCAAGAAGCCTTAAATCGTAGCCTTACCTTTGAGCCAAAAATAACTTTAACTTTAAGCTCATTTTCCTCCCCTTCTTTACTATTAATTACCAAAAAAGGAATGAAAAGAATGAACTTTTTGGTTATGGTATTAATGAAGGGGATTTAGAGCCTAAAAATAAACAAAATAGAAGGTTTTAGGAAAGGTGAAAGGAAAGTTTCAAAGATAGTGATTTTTTTAGGGAGGAAAGTTTTTAGAGCCTGAAATAATATGTGTTGTGTATCCTTTAGCTGAGTATGAAAATTAGATTATATAGAACCACATTTCAGTCATCAAAATGACCTAGCAAAGAGCGCATTTAGGACTATAGATACAGCATTTTGTTTGGGCCATCATTTTAGACATCCAAAGTTGCTTTTTGAATATTATTAGGGTTATTAGGATGAGCTGGATTGGTTCCCCATCATTCCCAGCTCAGGTAGGAGGTATGGAGACTCTAAGGTGCGTAAATTTCACTTTTTTGTGTTTATGTATAGATACATGGTCTTTATGTATTTATATAGGGCTTCCACATCATCAAATTTCCAAATTTCACAATTTTATGATACTAATAGGGCTTGCATTGATACATCTGCATTATGTTACATTAGCCAAATGAATCGATACAAGGCTTGGTAGTAGCTAAAATTTAATTTTTCGATAAGATGTATTAATACATATGCAATTGTATGACTACGTTCTAGGAATGTATTGATACAATCTTTTTTTGTATTGATACATTCTACATTTTTTGCCTAAATGTATTAAAACAATTTGCAATGTATAGATACATCAAACCATTTTTGCCCAATTCATGCTATTTTTTAGCCTTTGCACCATTGATTTAAAAATCCAATTTAAACCCATTTTTAGCATAAAAATAATTAAAATTCATACTAGGCCTTAACTTTATGGGTTTTAACAAATTTTGAGGCTCAAAATAACTTGAAAATAGGACATTTTCATGGCCTAAATGGTTTTTTCATAGGTAAAGTTGGCTTTTTTTCATTTATGACTTCGACAATAGTTTTGTTCCACTACTTAGGTCATGTCAGCCAATGGGATTTTGGCCAGTTAAGCATGGTACTCAAGGCTATCCCTATAGTACATTGAGAAAATTCAAAATTTTCTTTGCTTTTGGCTTTTAAATCTTGGCAGATCACTTACTTGTAAAAGATCCAACTTTGGCTTAGTAAAAAACCAAACACAAAATCTCCCAAAAACACCATGCCATTGCTTTTTACCCCTTAGCCAAAAACTTCATTCCTTAGCTCCTCCAAACCCTTACAAAAACCTCTAAAAACACGTATTTTTAATTACTTTCATCCGTAGAACTCCTTTGGATTAACATTTAACCAAAAAGCTCATTCTTTTCATCTTTTTCTTATTAATTAAAAAAAAGAAGGGAAAGTGAGCTTAAAGCTCTCGCTTAAAGCACAGGCTAAAGTTTAAGTCTTGTTGGTATATTTTCTTCAAATTTTTTCATTTATTTCTCTTATTCATCATCTTGATGGCCTTAGTGAGCCAAAAATCCATGTAACCATAACCCTTCTTCGAGGAAAACTCATGCATTTTGTGGCCTTAGATGTGGTACACTTAGGATCTTTTGTGTTTCACCTGTGGCATATTTTTTTATTTCCATATGCCTAGCTCTTCTTAAAAATATGTTTTGATGCTGCCATGGAATCCTTGCTAGTTTCTCATCTTTATTCAACCATGTTCACAACATTTCCATGGCATAGCTCTTATTGCCATTCATGAAACTAATATGTCCATGAACTCCAGTATCATTTTATTGCATTTTTTTGCTAATATCATGTCAAAATGCCATTTTCAATCTTTAAACATGTTATCGATGCCTATTTACATGAATGTCATATTTGATCCATCTCATGTTTGTCAAGACACATGCTTGTTTACTGTCAAAATTTGATTTCTAAAAACTTTCCCAAGTTAAGGTCATGTTAATCCTTATTTTTAACCTCAATAAATAAGGAATTAACAAGGGCTTAAGGTTTTTTATCTCATTAATCTACAATATTAGGGAAAAAAGCAAGTCTTTATGTTTGGATTCAAAGGTTTTTGAGGTCAAATTCCTATTTCCAAAAATAAAAATACTTTCTTTCTTATTCCATGTTGTTTATGCCTTGTTCCTTGCCTCAAGTCCTTATGACATGGTCAATAGGTTGTTTTATGGTCCCAAATCACTTTGGAATTGAAAGATGAACCTACGAAAGCTATGTTGCTATCATGGACATTTTGATGTCCGTGGCTTGAGTTAAAACTGAAAACTCCCTTGTTTGTGCCCTAGCAACACTATAGTCATGATTAAAAAAGACATTTTTGAACTATAAACGATTTTTATCGAATTTTATGATATATTTCCCTTCGAGTCCATTGAATAACCTTTCCAATGGTATCTTGTTTACCTTTGAATCACTCTGGATAAAGGAGTTATATTTTTTTGAATTGATGTTATCTGAAATGCCTAGACTCAATGCCTACATTCTATTTGGACCATGTTAGCCAATCAAATTTTTTTAAATTTTTAAAATATTTTTTTGAAAATGAAATTTTTTATGAAAGGTATTCTTTATGACTTAATGATTTTGAATGAGTCCAAAATGATTTTTATAAGTTAGCGATACCCTTTCCTCTGCACACACTATTAGTGTTAAATTCAAAAATTATTTCCACCCAGAAAGTAATTTTTGGGACTTTTAGAATATTTTTACATTAAATTTTATCAAGTCATCTTTCCAATGGTTGCTCAACAGCTTTTAACACCTTCGAATTTACTTAGAATAAATTTGAAAAGAGGGATAATGTGATGCTATTCTTTGTTTTCAGCATTATTCAAAATTAATTGATTTTCAAAATTCCCACTCTGAGGCTGTCAAATGACCATAAGTGGCACCATTAGTCCCTTTGAGTCAAAAAATATGTGTTGACCCTGTTGGTTTAGATCAAGGCATAAGTAATCTTTGTCATGTCACTTATTTTTTATCAATTTCCTTTTAGATCAAAAATCACCTATTTTTTTAGGAATTTGTCAAAAATATCATTTTGTCCAAAAACCACCAAACTTTTGTCAATGTAAATTCTTTGAGCTTGTCTCTAAAAGACCATCAAAGTTTCCATCTATGTGGATACCCCAACCTTATCTTTTAAGGGGATACTCTAACCCCATCTTTCGAAAGGATACTCCACCTTGCTTTTACAAATGTCTTTCAAATTTTAAGAATGACTAAAATTTTTATCCTTAAAGTATACTCTGACCCAAACTTTTGAGGAGATACTCCAACTCTGCTTTTAAAACTTGAGAAGAGAAAAAATCAAATTTTCTATCTCAAGTCACTACAAACTATTGCAAAATTTAAACTCAATTTTCGTGCCTTAATTAATCAATAGATCTGAACTTGTCTCTAAAATTGTCAATTTGGCTATCTTAAGATAATGGATGACAATTACGATATAAATTTTGGTTATGCTTAAGGTAGTCAGTACCATAGCAGTGGCGTACCATTTTTATTTCAGTACAAGTATATATCTATACCAGTGTGTTTCAATGTATCATTTTAAGTTTATCAAAGTTTGAATATTTTTAATTTATATATATATAAAATATTTTCAAATATGAAATAAATTAGATTAAATATATTTTATATATTAAATATTCATCAATTGTATGTAATGTTCTAAAAAAATCATCAAATATAAGAAAATCAATATCAGTTAAGTAGTAAGGCTAAAATTTTTTAATGATCATTAAATTTACAAATAGTTATGTCTAATATTCATCAAATTTATGAGTAATTATGTATAATATTCATTAGATTTAATATCAATGTTGGTTTAACTTTTTTTCGCAAGCTTATATTTTGTACTGTCTGGTATAGCTATTTTCGATCAGTACCATCAAAATAGGTTAGTACCTATTGGTATAGACCGAAACCAAGATCGAAATGAAACTAACTATCTTCGATACCATATATGTCAAAACTAGTATGTACCAACTATGACGGTTGGTACTGGTACGATCCCGATAACATTGGTTATCCCTCTATTTTCCTTTTTGTTATTTTGTGAGATTTATTTTATGTGGCATTATCTCAATTTTATCATCCTACTAACATGTTTTTCCCTTATGTTGTTTATCTTGCATTCATATTTTCAAAAACGTTTCAAAAAAGCATAAATTTAATGTTTTATTTTGGCATATCTCTAATGCTTGACACGAAATATCCAATTTAAAAAAAACTTAGAGATCATTTTAGTTAGAATCTTTATGTTCCCTGCCTCTTCGAGGTGCATATGAGATTCAAATTCTTTATTAAATTCCTAATTTATCACTTTACATAAATTCATAAATAAAGGGGATTATATAGAAATAATGACTAATTAAAATTGTGGAAATTAAAGCTAAGTTAGACATGGCTAAAAGGTACTGATTTTGGGCGTCACATGGAGGTTCATACTTCCTTGCTCATAACTAACTCGTGAATCCAACTGTCAAATCTTTGGACCACACAAATCATGGAATCAATGTTTTGACTTTCATAACTCAGAATATCTATTTCAATAGCATTTGATCATGCCTAGCCCAAATAATTAGTGGTGACTCCAAGCATTAGCCACTTTATGGTGGCCATCCAAGACTAGTTAGCCAAGTGACTCTTTTGATGTTCCCCTTACATGGTCAAGAGTCAAGAATCCATACTTTCTTGCTCCCATCATGTCAAAAAAGGGAAAAGTCCTAGTCAAGAAGACATTTTCCCATCAATAAATACTTTTAAGCCATGATTGCTTCATTCATAAGAGCTGCGTTTTCGATAGCTTAGCAATTCCATTGAGGACTAGTTAGGCCAACAACTAGCTTGTGGATCCCTTAATTTTTTGTCATTATTTAACTATAATCCCTTCCCATTTTTGTCCCCTAATCTTTTATATGCCATGTTTTTGGCATATGATTGTCAAGGACTACCTTATTCCTGAATAAAATATTAATTCAATAAATATGGTAGTATGAGGTAAACAAAAGGGTTGGTTACTTCCCTAACACATTATGCACATGCATTTGCATTAAATTCCAACCAAACCCCATGGTGAGGTTAATGTCTTAATTACTAGAAGAGAGTGAGCTATTCAACTTCGTGAGTACCTCTCTACACAGGCATAGCAATAACTTTCACGGTGTAAATTACATGTCTCTTATAAGTAAACCTCCTATATTTGCATAGGGAAATATAAGGGATCAAACCCATTCTGCCAAGCTACTGATAGGCCTAGGATTAGGGTGCCTTAACTGTCCTTACCTGATGGAGGAGTGATTTGGATATTGATTTAAATGTCAACTTAAACCTATATAGTGGACCCTACGAGCTTAACCATGTCAAACTATGCTAAAATGCTTCTAGAATGACCAGAGAATAAGGACACTCAAGGAAACACTTTTAACCTTGACTCTTACATGCCATAGTTATGTAGGCAATAGTTAATGAACATTGTCACCCATATATGTCATTTCAGTCTTAGGACATAATGTTATGTTATCTGATCAATGGTCAACCTTCACTAATAAGTGAGTGATGGCAATTAAATGTTGTCACTTACAAAGCACCATGTCGCCTTAAGAAAGTCATATTTAACCTAAGAGAGCCATTATATTGCCCAATGTCAATTTAATATGCATACTAGTTTAGGTAGTGTTGAATGAACATTATTCCTTAGCTAGTTTTGTCCCAAAGAGGCATAATACCATCTTGATCGAGGCAAACTTCAACTACACAAGCCATTATGCTGTCCAGCCATGGCTTAATGCATGTCAAATACTAAGCGATGGCATAGGTATGTCACCGTATGGGTTGTCATCTTATCCCTAGAGGCATCCTATCACCTCGATAAAGGCATTTTTTACTCAGACACATTGTTATGCTGTCCATTAGTATTTACCTTGTCATTATTCTTATAATTGTCACGTTCACCCTTTGGCATCGTAACACCTATTGTCGAGGTATTTTTTATGACTTGTCTGCATTCTTTCATTCTTTATTCTTGTATGTATTATTTCGTATTATCACTAAACTATTTCCTTTTTGTTTTTTGATTGCTATAGGCATCATGCATTATAATCATCATTATGGAATAATTGGTTGAATGTTTAGTGTTTAGAAAGGGGTGTCTCTCATAGGGCAATATTTCGTTCCCATCCTCAAGTCCCTTGAAGAAGTTATAGCATGGTTAAAGGGTCAACAATACAAAGATGGGGATATCTTTAAGCTAGTTATGTCTCAGAGACACATGAGAAAGTCAAAGTAAGGTACTATCATAATGATTATGTGATCTAAAGCACATATGGGCTAATTAGGACAGTAATGAGAAAGAGTCTTTCAAGAAAAGATCCAGGCATATAGCTTTATTACTTTAAGTTCAGTTGGACTTTGGCCTATTACAAGCAGCATTACAGTTGTAGAATCCAATAAACTAATGCTTCAACTTTAATTAAGAGGATTTGACTTCCATCATTAACAAATACACTTTATTACACAACAATAAGAAGGCCAAGTCCGATAAGATATATTGTGAAGTGTTAAAATCTCCAACTTTCAAGAAGAGACTAGCATAAATCCTCAAAGCGATAGAGTCTTAGATTAATGGCCTTGTCAAGATAAAAAGGAATGGTGAATGCATTTCTCACGCTAGTCTGAAAGAAGCAATGTTGAATATCACTAATCCAAAAGAAAGTTTAGGATGTTTTTGCCTTAGCAATACACAAATTGGTCATATTCTTGAAGACCTTAAGGTATATGTAGGTGATTGTAGCAGATTTTTTTCCCACTTATGTTGCAACATCAAAACTGCATCTGCCATTATTGCCAAGACCATTCAAGCCCTTAGCTTTTGAAAGAAAATAAGGATAGGTAGATTCATTAGATGTGCCCCATTTCTATACATTTGGCTAGTCAACCACTTTCCTGTCAAAGAAAAATGAATGATGCCTCCAAGATCCTTGAGAGAGAATAGCCGTAAGACAATTTTAAGGAATGATAGGTCAAAAGATTTTGAAATCATAGAGAAAAAGAAGTTACATGAAGGGCTTCATGGTTGTTCTTCCAATCAATCTTATGCAGGTTCAGAGACTATACTTGCATGCCACTTATGGGGTTATGGAGAAGCACAAACTATATACCCTTTCTAGTTCTATGATATTTATGATGTTGGCAATTCATCCTGTTCTTTAAAACCCTTCAGTATTGGGACTTCAAATGTGAAGAAGCCAACTACAAATTGAAAGCCTAGTCAGCTTTCCATGCTTGGAGAAAGGTTTACTACATGGAAAGGTATTGGGAAGGAAGCACATTCAATTTATAGTATGATGAATGGAGGATCGTTGCATTAATGACATTTTGCCACTACCCAACATTAAGATATTGCAAGTCCCAATAGACAAGCCTCTTTCTAAAATCATACTATTTAGATGAAAATTTGAATAAGAAAGGGTTGACTTTGCCACATAAATTGCTCGATTAAAGGAGAAAAAGAGTTAGTTAGAGATAGACATCTACCTCTAAGTCATTTAAATGAATTGTATGGTTAAAGAGAGATTACTTTAAAAGGGATCTCAAAAGTTTAACTAAAAACTATATGGCACTTCAAAAAGGAGATAAGTCCCTATGCATCAATAAGTCATCAACCCAATGGGAGGTAGAGTTTGTTACCTTTAACAAAAACCTAAATCAATGGAAAAAAAACCCAAGTCAATAGGGCCCATGCCTTCACGTCGACTTGCCAAAGGAGGAATGAGTGGGTTGAAGCTAAAGTATAAGACTTATGAACTGACAAGGTTGAGAACGAAACCCCAACACTTAGGATTTAAGATTTAAAGCATTTCATCCAAGATCACCAAGACCATATCTCTAAATTCGTGAGAGCCTCCAAATAGTGAGAGTAAGAATGAGAATGGTAGATAATAACTGACCAGGCACACCTAATTATTGAAAGCGACACCTTTACCTGACCAAGCAAATTCAGATAGCCCAATTAGAGGCCAATGATATGGTATAAGTGGCTTGATTCTTAAAACGAGACATTATACCTATTGGAGCCTACTTGTAGCAGTTGTTGAGTTTCTTAGAACACGTAATTAAACTATATAATCATGTTAGATATTTTTTGATGTAATCATGTTAAAACTCTATTTGTTGGTCCATGATAGATATTATTAGTCATGTTTTTCTACAAGGCAATTATCTACATTACGTTTGCATATTTAATTCCATTCTTGTATTATCTTATTTATGCATCCATAATCGCTTATTGTCATAACAACATACTTATCATCATCTTATCATAAGCAATAATTAATAAACACATTTAAAATAAAAAGTCTAATATGGGAATGATCAAAAAAGTGCAAGTGATTTTGAAATTAGGCAAGAAACATGGAACCAAATATTGCACACTACTATAGTAGCCACCATCATAAACGGATCATGGAAAATAATCACTAAGAATGTATCAAGCGACTTAAGTTCATGTACAAGGAATTACAAGACCAAATGCTTTGTCAGCAAGATAAAATGGAAGCTCAAATCATGAAACTTATGGAATTAATGATAGCTTCCATAAAAGATAAGGGCAGGCTAGTAATATGGATACCAAAAAAAAGCGAGGTAATATGCAAAATCACCCCATCGATAGTACTAAAGTTACATAGGAAGAAATCTATCAAGAGCAATAGCATAACATGACACTAACCCTGTCGGTACCACCAGTGATATATCTGAAACCTATAATGACTAATCAATTCATCCCCAAATTGCAAGGGGTGAGTATGAGAGTTTCCCAAACAATGATGATCAAAAGAGACAAATGGTTAGAAGCCTGTAATGTTTGTCTATAAGATGGAAAAGTTTTAGCTATTAAAAGGCATCTCTGGGCCATTAAAGGGAGTGAAAAGTTTAAAGCCATTGATGCAAAATCTTTTTCTTTAGTGTCCAACTTTGTTAGTCCCCTAAAAGTTTAAGATAATCGAGTTTAAGAAGTTCAATGAAACTAATAACTCCATTGTGCATATTTAGATGTACTTAAAAAAGATGGTTAGGTACAAAAAAGATTAAAAAACACCTCATCCATTATTTCTAACATAGTTTAACTGCTGGCCTCCTAATGGTAGAATGAACTTGATAATGTCAAGATTCAATCATGGGCCAACCTAGCTAGAGCATTTTTGAACTAGTACTAACACATGTCAGATTAGGCTTCTGACCATTTCTCCTTTATGAACTTAGAGAAAAAGCCAATTGAAAGTTCTAAGCAATATGCTTAAAAGTGAAGGGAAAAGGCAGTTTTGATCCAACCCTTCTAATTGAAAAGAAGATGACGATGACATTCATTAACACTTTGCATGCCCTATATTATGAGAAACTAGTAGAGAATGCCACTAAAAAATTCACTAATCTAGTTTTATCTAGCTAGATAATTGTCACAGTAATTAAAAATGGCAGAATGTTCGTGGATGAGTCATGCAAATTAAGTAAGAGGCTTGCTACTAACAAAAAGAAAGAAAGGGAGGCAAATGCCATAATCAATACTAACCTGCCCTATCTGAGCTAGTACCAAGTGCCTTATCCTTCTTACCCGAGTGCACCCTACTTTAACCCTATCATGATACCTCTTCAGCCAGTTTTTTTTTGTAACCTATAACCCATTTTTTACTGTTTCACCAAATCCACCATTAAACAACCAAAAACAAGCCAACCAAAATGTCAAAAATCTTGTTAAAAATGCACCAAACAATCATGGCGCAATCCAATGAAGATAACAGTGTGACCCTATCCCTACGATCAAGGATATTTAGTCATTCTCGTGTATGGTCCTAACTGAAAAACCATTATACCTTTAATAATATAACTCTAATTCCCATTATGTTTATCATGCCACGGTAGTAAGGCACAATATCGATAACCGTATTTTTTTGGCAGAGGGTACAAAGCCTCATTGATTCTAAGGTTCTGTAATTCGAGATGAACCAAGGACTACATATTTCTATAAACCCTCTATCAAACCATGCTAAGCTAGCAATAAACATGATTGGTGTCGAGGATGATTATGAAGTTAAGAGAAGCATAGAACAAGTCAAGATGCTAATGAACCTAGTTGGAAGATATTGATTCAATAGGAATGCTTAACATAGTTGAAAGTTTAGAAAAAAAAAACTTGATGGTTTCTATGACTTCGATATTAGTCATGGCCATACTCCTTAGACATGCAAAGAATTTTGCATGATGATTCAAATAATGATGGATAAGGGCAGAATTGAATCTATGATATGAAGAAAGCATATCCTGCTAACTTGGTGAATATGATTAGGGAAGAGGGGACACAACCACTATATGGGAAAAGTTGCCTGCTTATCTTTTATGGACAATAAAATTTTAGGGTGACTTTTTTAATGCCTATACCAGGGCTATTCATAAAAACACCTACATTATTCCCATATGAAAGCAACAAAACCATTCACTAAAAATATGAAGATCGAGTTATGATGACCAAATAGCTCATTCAATTAACTACCACTATTGATTTATCAAGAATCATCCATTTAACTCGCAGTTATAGATGCTATGCTCCCTCTGTGCATGAGAATCGAGAGATCAATGTTGCTTTGATTTCTAACACTCCTTAGGTCACAACAAAAGACTTAGAATATGAAAAGATTAAAGAGGCAGTGAATGAGAAAGAAGTCGCTGAGTTTTCGAAATTTATCAAGCACAGCAAATACAACATTGTTGATCTATTGGTAAATAATCAACTAAGTTCTCAGCACTGTCTTTAGTTTTCAACTCAGATGTTCATCAAAATGTGCTATTGTAAGTGTTGAATGAGGTGTATTTGTTTTTGGATGTTTCAGTAGGCAAATTAGATTGCTAGTGAACAAAATCATCATCGATGACTACATCTCATTCACTATGATGAAATCTTTTTCGGTGGTAGAGTTAGCTACAAAGCCCCACATATAACCGGCAATTATGAAAGTCACATTATACCAATAGTTCTCATAGACAATGGCTTTGCCCTCAATCGCATGCCCTTGGCTACCTTAAACAAGCTTTTTGTTAATGCTTTCCACACTAAGCATAGCCATACGATAGTGTGAGCATTTAACGAGACATGCTGTGGAGTCACCAAAAACATCATTATTCCATTCTTGATAGGACCATGCAACTATAAGATTTATTCCATTATTCCATCCTACAATTGTTTGTTTAAGAGGCTATGGATACATTTAGTTGAGGTAATACCCTCATTTTTACATCAAAAACTAAAATTCATAATCAATGACAAAGTGGTCAATATTGAACTTAAAAAACGATGATTGCCATTGCTTTCACTGATTCCATCTACATCAAACCAAATAAAAATATACCTGAGCCATTTTTTTAATCGTTTGAGTTTGTTAATGATACATTCGTCAAAGAAAGCCTATAGATATTTAAGCCATAACTGTCAAGGAATACCTATAGAGGTCCAAAGCTAACAGTTGGCAAACATTTCCAAGTTGGAAAAGGGCTTGGTAAGAATGTACAAGGAATGGCTAAAGCTTTGAAGGTCATTAGCCAGGTGAAAAAAAAAGGCCTATGATTTAAGTCCAATATGCAGTACAATAAACAACAAGCTAAGAAAGCTAGTGATTAGAGGTTGACCCATTGATTGAGTCCAAAGTTAGGACCAAAATTGATGTTATTCCTATTGATCCATGTCACTTTTCGTTCGAGAGGATGCTTGATTCGAATCAATCTGAAGAAGGAAAAGCCATGAATGTCTTGGTAATTTTGAATCGACCCTTTTACAACTTTGACATCCATGCCATTACTGATCAATTGAGCTTGTCAGAGCCGAGCAATAAAGCCTACCCCTATTCCTAGAGTTTATTCTTGAGAGTGAGGTTGTGCCAAAAGCCTTATGTATTTTAAGTTTATCTTTGTGTAATGTCAAGAATAAGAAACCTACTTGATTTTGCCAAATAGCTTATAGGGATCGTACATAATAGGCACCTTTTATCCAATGTTATCAATAAAAATGACTTCTACATTAAACATTTGATCTTGTCTATTCATTCTTCTTTTGCCCTTACTCAAATTTCCTCTATGTACATATTTTTGTTTATATTATTTATTTTTTTCACTCTTTTAGTGCTTAATAAAAGTGCCATGGATATTTCCAATAAGCCCCTAGAAATTGATTTCGAATAATCAGTCTATATTAGTGAAGTTAACTTTAAAGAATACCCTAAGAAGAATTTATTCTATCAGATTTATTATAATTAGTTAAGCATGAAGAAAAATAGAGTTTTCCTATAAGGAGCCAATTAAAGTTATAAATTTAGGGATAGAAAAAGATCAAAAAAAGATCAAAATTGAAAATTCCATATAACCTTTACCGTAACCAAATTGATTAACCTACTTCAAGAGTATTAAGAGGTATTTGCTTGGTCATACCAAGACATTTTTGGTCTGGACTCTGACATTGTGTCCATAGGCTTCCCCTTAAATTGCAATGCAAATAAATCCATCAAAAGTTAAAGAGGATTAAACTAAAAATACTTCTTAAAATCAAGGAAGAAGTCAAGAAACAATTTAAAGTAGGATTCCTCAAAATAACCAAATATCCAAAAGAGGTTGCCAATATTATCCCAGTCCCTAACAAAGTTAGCAAAGCATGAATGTATGTTGATTATTGAGATTTAAACTAATCTAAAGGATAGCTTTTTGTTACCATACATAAACACTCTAGTCGACAACATAGCTAAGAACTTTTTATTCTTCTTTATGGATAGATTCTTAAGTTATAACCAGATCAAAATGGCACTTGAAGACATGGAGAAACTATTATTGTAACCATTTGGGGCATATTTTGCTACAAAGACATGCCATTTAAACTTAAAAATATTGAGGCAACTTATCAAAAGGCCATAGTGACATTATTCCATGACTTAATGAATAAAGAAGTCGAGGTTTACATGGATGATATGATCACCAAGTTTACAAAAAAAGTTAAGTATGTCATAGACCTTTAAAAGCTTTATGAACGGCTATAAAAATTTCAACTAAAGTTGAACCCCATCAAATGTACTTTCAGTGTCACCTTGGGCAAGCTACTAGGCTTCATTCTCAATGAGAAAGGAATCAAAGTTAACCTAGTCAAGGTCAAAGCTATTCAAAATATGCCACCACCTTGGACCCAAAAAAAGGTGAGAAGTTTTTTGGGAAAAATTGAACTATATCTCTAGATTAATACCCCAACTCATTAACAAATATGACCCTATATTTTGGCTTTTTGCAAATAGAATTTCAAGTAATGGAATATGGATTGTTAAAAGCTAAACATTATCTGTCAAACCCTTCAGTGCTAGTACCACCAGTTGTTGGTTGACCATTAATCCTCTACCTACCAGTTTTTGACAAGTCTATAAGTTGTGTGTTTGGGCATGATAAGTCAAGAAAGAAAGAGCAAGCAAATTACTTTTTAAGCAAAAATTTTACAAAGTGTGAAAATAACTACTCTATAATTGAGAATTATGCTGTGCTTTAGTTTAGATGGCCTAAAGGCTTAGGTAATACATGTAATACCACACCACCTAGCACATTACGAGAATTTGACCTTATCTAGTATTTATGTAAAGCCCTTACATAATTAAAAGGACTGGCCAAAGGACAAGTCCTACTTTCCAAATACAATATCATCTAAGTCAACCATAAATAAATCAAACGTAGCACAATAGCTGACTTTTTAATAAGCTAGCCAATGGGTAACTATGAACCATTGAACATTAATTTCCCAAATGAAGATCCGATGCGCATCACTAAAGGGAAAGATATCACTAGTCATGATTGATCATGAAAAATGTACTTTGATGGAGCATCAAATATTTTGGGTCACATAATTAGGGTAATACTAATTTCATTCAATAAGAGTCACTATCCCTTTATAGCTAAATTGAACTTTAACTACACCAACAATATAGTAGAATATGAAGCCTATGTCATGGGGCTTTAATCACCTATCAAGAGAAATACAAAGATCTTACAAGTTTTAGTGACTTAACCTTGGTCATCTACTAATTAAAAGGAAAATGCCAAATTCACAATGCTAGACTAATTCATTATGGGATACTAATCTCAAACCTTAGAAAAGAATTTAATATGAAGCCTATGTCCTGGGGCTTTAATCACCAATCAAGAGAAATACCAAGATTTTGTATGTTTTTGGTGACTCAGCCTTGGTCATCTACCAATTGAAAGGAAAATGTCAAAATCGTAATTCTAAATTGATTAATTAGAGGAAACTAATCTCAAACCTCAGAAAAGAATTTAATGATATAAGTTTTCAACACTTACCTTAGGAAGAGAACCAAGTAGCAGCGCCTTGGCCACCTTGTCATCCATGTTTAAAGTTAATCAAGAATCGAATCTCTCCTATTCAAATGAGCATTTATATGATTATAGCACATTGCCAGAATACAAAAAATAAGAATGATAGCCTACCATGGTATCATGACATCCTCTGCTACATTAGGGATCAATAGTACCTTAAACTTGCTAAAGAGAATGACAAAATGACCATCAGTAGGATGGCTTTTAGATGGGAAAATCTTATTCAAAAAAAGTTTGGATCAAATGTTGTTTAAATGCATTGATGCTGTTAAAGCCAAAAGAATCCTAAAAAAAGTTCATGAAAGGATATGTGGCATGCATGGTAATAGATATCGGATGGCTAAGCAAGTCATGAGACCATGCTATTACTAGATAACTTTCGAAAAGAAATGTATTAACTATGCCTAAAAATGTCACAAATGTCAAATTTATACATACATGATCAATGTCCCACCATCATCACTTCATGTCATGATAGCCTCATGACTCTTCTCTGTGTAGGGCATGGACATAAATGGGCTCATCACCCTTAAGGCTTCCAACAAACACTGGTTTATCATAGTGCTAATTGATTACTTCACTAAATGGGTGGAGGCAACCTTATATGCCAATGTCACTAAGTCAATTATCTATAAGTTCATAAATGGGACATTATTTGTCGATATCGAATTCTCAAACAAATTGTCACCGATAATGCTTACAACTTGAAAGACAATATGATGTAAGCAGTATGCTCCTAATTAAAAATCTGGCATCATAACTATGTGCCATATGTTTTAAAAATGAATGAGGTACTTGAAGCAACCAATAAGAACATAAAAATTAGTCAAGAAAATAATCGAGACTTATAAAGATTGGTATGGGAAACTGCCCTTCACACATCATGCTTATCAAACTTTAGTTTGAACTTACACACGGGCTACCTCATTTTCTTTTGTCTAGGAGATGGAAGCTATCTTACCTATAGAAGTCGAGATCCCTTCTCTAATAGTCTTAATGGAGGCTAAACTAGAAGTGGTTGAATAGGTCAAGAACTAAAATAATTAGCTGAACATTATTGAAGAAAAACAATTGAAAACCATTTGCCATGGTTAAATGCATGAAAGACTTATAATTAGGGCTACTAACAAAAAAGTTCACCCCTAATGCTTTTATGAAGGATAATTAATACTTAAAAAATCTTCCCAATACATAAAGGCATTAAAGCAAGTGGCCCCTAATTAATATAGACCTTATATCACGAAATAAATTTTCTGCAAAAGGGCCTTGATCTTAACGAAAATGGATAGCAATGTCTTGCCTAACCCAATCAATTCAAACTATGTCAAAAAATATTATACCTAAAGGATGAAAGCTTTAAAAGGCATTCTTTGTCAAGAAATAAACAAAAATAAAAAAAGGTCAAAAAAATGAAAAAAAGAGGGTCTTGGTGAAAACCTAAAACATGCTTACAAATAGCTAATTTGACTTAAGCTAAAAACCTAAAAGGGTGGTTAAAAAAACTAGTCTTGACTAAACATAAACCAGATCAAAACTTACCAAAAATGCCCTTAAAAAAAACCTAGTCAAAACTTCACCTAATCCTGATCTCATCAAACTAAATTCCATTCCAACTTTACCCTTGATCAAGCCTGAGATCAAAACCAACCTCGACCAAATACAACCTATTCTATGTCAAGGGCAATTATCAAATGACACAGGGTAATGTTAGGGGTTTTTAAAAGATCAACTCATGTTTAACATATTGATCATTTGAAAAAGGTTTCGAAAAGCATCGAATTAAATATTTGTGTCATGATTATCAAAGGCATCAATTGCTTGAATGATCTCTTAGTTATTCTACTTATTTTTGTCAACTATAAACATAATTGTATCACCGTTCTTGTATGGATTGACAAAGTATATTGTTTTTTTTAATCTTTATCTTTACTTTCACATTGAATTATGCTTGTCATTTAGTTGATAATATTTGATAATTAAATAAATTTCACATTAGGATTTTTTAATATTACATCGAAATAACGAGGAAAGCACAAGAAGCTTTGCTTATGCATTAAGCGTCAAGATCATGAATCCTCTACACCTAGTACCTATTTATCATAAGCTTTGCTTATGCCTTAACTCCCGAGGTTATTAATCATTAAAAACCATAAAATTAACTTAAACCAAATTCACACAACTCAATCAAAATCCCATTAAGACCCAAACACTAACCAAGCCGAACAATTACCCAGCCCATAAATAGCGAACAAGATCTAGCAACCCTATCAGAAAAGATCATTTAAAACCTTGATCAAAAAATGAAACTATCCTAATTTTCACCTTGTCAAGAAGAGCACATCTGTTATATCGAGTCAAGAAAATAATTGCCCAAGCATCAAGTTACAAAAAGTGAGTTATGATCAAAAGGCCTATCAATATCCAAAGTCAACTTTAAACTATGATATTTGGAAAATGGCTATCAGATCCCCAATCAGAAAAAAACTTTTTATGTTTGTTCTTGTATTGGAATTTATGTCATGATCATGTAGTCACACTATGGAGAAACTTTTGTAAGCATCATTATATCATATAAATATTGTTAAGAAACTTTTGTACGCATTATTACATCATGCATTCATGATGTCATAGCAAAACATCATCCTACTATTATCATGTCAAATAGAACCTGTCAAATCTTGAAGCACTTTCTGATAAGAATCTTTGATATAAAAATTGACAAATCATCAGGTTGTTTAAAGGTCTTATCTTTCTAAGGTTTTCTGTTATTAGAAATCAAAGTCCAATATTACTAGAATTTTGTGAATCGATTCATTGGCACTGTAGTCAAGAACCTTTTGTCAAAAACCTTCATTAAGAACCTTGGTCAAAACCCTTTATCAAGAAATCTTTTTTAAAGTTTGATGCTATTCAAACGCTTTGATCCAAGTTATTGGCATTCTCTGTTAAGAATTTTAGTCAAGAACATCAGTTAAAACCCTTTGTCAAGAAATCCTTTACAAAGTCCAATGCTACTAGAATGCTATGATCTAGCTTATTGGTATCTTTTGTCAAAAACATTTAAGAGCCTTTAGCAAGACATTCTGTCCAAAAATCTTTTCAAAAGATGAACATTGTTGGTCATGATTTGCCATGTTGGCATTCTATCTTTTTAAGTCAAACCTAAGGATAGGTTAAGCCTAGGATTATAGTCTAGGTTGTTCATCCAAAAGCCTCTTAAGAAATCTTTTCAAAGACAAATTTTGTTGGCTATGATTCATATTAACATTTCTTTTTATGATAAACCTAGGGATAGGTCCAGCCTAGGATCATAGTCTAGGTCTTTTACCCAAAACCCATCAAGAAATCTTTTCAGAGTCTAATGTTACCGGCCATGACTTTGCACATTAGCATTCTATCATTTTAAAGTTGAACTTGGAGATAGGTCAAACCTAGGATTGTAGTCTAGGTTTATTATCCAAAAAAATTAAACTTTACCTTACTTTAAAGAATCAGAATCGACATTAAATATTGTTATATCCTGGCATTACATGAATTTTGTTTTTTCATCATAAGAAAAATAAGGCAACCTCAAGCACACCCTAGATAAAATGATGTTTATTAGTCTTTGCCCTATTCTTAATCCTTAGCAACGACCAAAAGGGTGCAAGTATAGATACACCATTTTTTTTAAGCCATTATTTAAGATATCCAATATTGCTTTCCGGATATCCCTAAGGTTATTAGGATGATAATGGATCACTTTTTCATTATTCTAGGCTTAGGTAAAAGGTATAAAAAGTCAAAGGTTCATAAAGTTCACATTTTTTGTGTGTATGCATCAATATATGGTCTTTATGTATTGATACAAGGCTTCCACATTATCAAAGTTCAAAATTTCATAGTTTATATTGGTCCAAATAGGGCTTGTAGTGATATATTTGCTATATATATCAATAAATTGGCCAAATGTATTGATACATTAGCCAAATGTTGCGATGCAATGCTTGGCAGTAGATAAAATTCAATTTTTGGATGTATTGATACCTGAATAAATGTATCAATACATTCTGGGAATGCAAATAGACACAATCTTCACTATATTGATACATTTAAATTTTTTTCCCAAATGTATCGATACATTAAGGTATATTATCTAGTTTATGCTTTTTCTAGCCTTGTACCATTAATCTAAAAGTTCGTGTTAGCTATATTAGCTTTGAATTAATCTTAGTTTTGATATAACTAAAACTTAAGCTTAATTAGCTTATGTTTAAA
>JBBYHO010505868.1:0-21464 GCA_038382025.1 Adansonia gregorii | reverse complement strand
ACCATAATTTCATTCTCCTCATTGGGATAAATGAGTTGATGCTTTGGTTTCATAAGAAAAACTTCACTTCGCACCATCTTTTAGAATCGAAGTTCATTTGTTAACTGGATAATCATGGATTCACATAATAATCTCATTTTTTTTAATGATTGCGCATCATAAATTCATTCTCCTAATTGGGTAAATGAATTGATGTTTTGGTTTTATAAGAAAAACTTCACTTCCTACTATTTTTTAGAATTAAAGTCCATTTGTCGATTGGGACAATCATGGATTCACATGATAATCTTCTTTCTTTTCATGATTAGGCACCATAAACACATTCTTCTTATTGGGATAAATGGTATTGATGCTTTGGTTTTATAAGAAAAACTTCACTTTCTACCCAATTTTGAATTAATGTTCATCTTTCAATTAGGATAAACATGGATTCACATAATAATCTCCATTCTTTTAATGATTGGGCACCATAATTTCATTCTCCTCATTGGGATAAATGAGTTAATGCTTTGGTCTCATAAGAAAAACTTCACTTCGCACCATTTTTTAGAATCAAGGTTCCTTTGTCAATTAGGATAATCAAGGATTCAAATAATAGTCTCATTTCTTTTCATGAATGGCCAGCATAAACACATCTCCTTATTGGAATAAATGATATTGATGCTTTGGCTTCAGAAGAAAAAACTTCACTTCCCACCATTTTTTAGAATCAAAATTTGTCTATCAAATGTGGTAAATATAGATTCACGTAATAATCTCCTTTCTTTTCTTTATTGGGCACCATTAATGCATTCTCTTTACGGGAATCAATGAATTGATGCCTTGGTTTCATAAGAAAAGCTTTACCTCCCACCATTTCTACAATCAAAGCTTATCTGTCAATTGGGATAAACATGGATTTGCATAATAATCTTCTTCCTTTTTATGATTGGGCACCACAAATACATTCTTCTTATTCTGATAAATGATACTGATGCTTTGGTTTTTAAACAAAATCTTCTCTTTCCAACAAATTTGAAATTAATGTTCATCTTTCAACTAGGATAATCACAGATTCACATAATAATCTCATTTCTTTTAATGATTGGGCACCACAAATTCATTTTACCCATTGGGATAAATGAATTGATGCTTTGGTTTCATACGAAAAACTTTAATTCCCATTATTTTTTGGAATCAAAGCTCATTTGTCAATTGGGATAATCATGGATTCATGTGATAATCTCTTTTCTTTTCATGATTAGGCACCATAATTTCATTCTTCCCATTAGGATAAATGAGTTGATGCTTTGGTTTCATAAGAAAAACTTCACATCGCACTTTTTTTTAGAATCAAAGTTCATTTGTCAACTGGGATAATCATGGATTCACGTAATAATTTGCTTTCTTTTCATGAATGGGCACCATAAGCACATTCTCCTCATTGGGATAAATGATATTGATGCTTTGGTTTCATAAGATAAACTTCACTTCCACCATTTTTTAGAATCAAAACTTGTCTATCAAATATGGTAAATATAGATTCACGTAATAATCTCTTTTTTTTTCTTCATTGGGCACCATGAACACATTCTCCCTACTGGATAAATGAATTGATGCCCTGGTTTCATATGAAAAACTTTACTTTTTATCCTTTTTAGAATCAAAGGTTGTCTGTCAATTAGGATAAATAAAGATTCGCATAATAATCTTCTTCCTTTTCATGATTGGGCACCATAAACTTATTCTCTTCATTGGGATGAACGATATTGATGCTTTGATTTCGAAAGAAAAACTTCTCTTTCCACCAAATTTGGAATTAATGTTCATCTTTAGTTGGGATAATCATGAATTCACATAATAATCTCCTTTCTTTTAATGACTGGGCGCCACAAATTCATTCTACTCATTGGGATAAATGAATTGATGCTTCCATTTCGTATGAAAAATAACACTTCCCACCATTTTTTAGAATCAAATTCATCTATCAAATGTGGTAAACCCAGATTCACGTAATAACCTCTTTTTTTTCATGGCTGGGTGACATAAACGCATTCTCCTTATTGGGATAAACCAACTAATGCTTTGGTTTCATGAGAAAAACTTCACTTCCCACCAATTTATAGAATCAAAGTTCATTTATTAATTGGGATAATCATGGATTCACATAATAATCTCACTTTTTTAATGATTGCGCACCACAAATTCATTCTCCTCATTGGGTAAATGAATTGATGTTTTGGTATCATAAGAAAAACTTTACTTCCTACCATTTTTTAGAATTAAAGTCCATTTGTCGATTGGGGCAATCATGGATTCACATGATAATCTCCTTTTTTTTCATGATTGGGCACCATAAACACATTCTCCTTATTGGGATAAACGGTATTTATGCTTTGTTTTCATAAGAAAAACTTCACTTTCTACCGATTTTTGAATTAATGTTCATCATTCAATTGGGATAAATATGGATCCATATAATAATCTCCATTCTTTTAATGATCAGGCACCATAATTTCATTCTCCTCATTGGGATAAATGAGTTGATGCTTTGGTTTCATAAGAAGAACTTCACTTTGCACCATTTTTTAGAGTCAAAGTTTATTTGTCAATTAGGATAATCAAGGATTCACATAATAGTCTCATTTTTTCATGAATGGGCAGCATAAACACATCTCCTCATTAGAATAAATGATATTGATGCTTTGGCTTCATAAGAAAAACTTCACTTCCCACTATTTTTTAGAATCAAAATTTGTCTATCAAATGTGATAAACATAGATTCAAATAATATCTCCTTTCTTTTCTTGATTGGGCACCATTAACGCATTTTCCTTATGGGGATAAACGAATTGATGCCTTGGTTTCATAAGAAAAACTTTACTTCCCACCATTTCTACAATCAAAGCTCATCTATCAAGTAGGATAAACGTGGATTTGCAAAATAATCTTCTTCTTTTTTTATGATTGGGCGCCATAAACACATTTCTCTCATTGTGATGAATGATACTGATACTTTGGTTTCGAAACAAAAACTTCTCTTTCTAGTCAATTTAGAATTAATGTTTATCTTTCAATTAGGATAATCAAAAATTCACATAATAATCTCCTTTTTTTTAATGATTGGGCACTACAAATTCATTCTACCCATTAGGATAAATGAATTGATGCTTTGGTTTCATAAAAAAAACTTTAATTCCCATCATTTTTTAGAATCAAAGTTCATTTATTGATGGGAATAATCGTGGATTCACGTGATAGTCTCTTTTTTTTCATGATTAGGCACCATAATTTCATTCTCCTCATTGGGATAAATGAGTTGATGCTCTGGTTTCATAAGAAAAACTTCACATCGTACCATTTTTTAGAATCGAAGTTCATTTATCAATTGGGATAATCATGGATTCACGTAATGATCTCCTTTCTTTTCATGAATGGGTACCATAAACACATTCTCCTCGATGGGATAAATGATATTGATGCTTTGGTTCATAAGAAAAGCTTCACTTCCCACCTTTTTTTAGAATCAAAATTTGTCTATCGAATGTGGTAAAGGTAGATTCACATAATAATCTTTTTTTCTTTTCTTGATTGGGCACCATGAATGCATTTTCCTGTCTGGGATAAACAAATTGATGCCTTGGCTTAATAAGAAAAACTTTACTTCCCACCATTTCTATAATCAAAGCTCATCTGTTAATTGGAATAAATGTGGATTCGCATAATAATCTTTTCCCTTTTTATGATTGGGTGCCATAAACACATTCTTCTCATTGCGATAAATGATATTGATGCTTTGGC
Organism: Adansonia gregorii; assembly: GCA_038382025.1. Classification (NCBI taxonomy): domain Eukaryota; kingdom Viridiplantae; phylum Streptophyta; class Magnoliopsida; order Malvales; family Malvaceae; genus Adansonia; species Adansonia gregorii. The sequence goes on along the minus strand of JBBYHO010505868.1, from coordinate 17,684 downwards.
TTCGAAAAAAAACTTTTCTTTCCAGCAAATTTGGAATTAATGTTCGTCTTTCAACTAGGATAATCACAGATTCACATAATAATCTCTTTTCTTTCAATGATAGGGCACCATAAATTCATTCTACCCGTTAGGATAAATGAATTGATGCTTTAGTTTCATAAGAAAAACTTCAATTCCCATAATTTTTTAGAATCAAAGTTTATTGTCGATTAGGGTAATCATAGATTCACGTGATAATCTCTTTTCTTTTCATGATTAGGCATCACAATTTCATTCTCCTCATTAGGATAAGTGAGTTAATGCTTTGGTTTCATAAGAAAAACTTCACATCTTACCATCTCTTTTCTTTCCTGATGCTTTGGTTTCGAAACAAAAACTTCTCTTTCCAGTAAATTTAGAATTCATGTTCATCTTTTAATTGGGATAATCACAATTTCACAGAATAATTTCTTTTCTTTTAATGATTTGGCACCACAAATTCATTCTACCCATTGGGATAAATGAATTGATGTTTTGGTTTCATAAGAAAAACTTCAATTCCCATCATTTTTTAGAATCAAAGTTCATTTGTCGATTGGGATAATCATGGATTCACATGATAATCTCTTTTTTTTCATGATTAGGCACCATAATTTCATTCTCCTTATTGGGATAAATGAGTTGATCCTCTGGTTTCATAAGAAAAACTTCACATCGCACCATTTTTTAGAATCGAAGTTCATTTATCAATTGGGATAATCATGGTTTCACGTAATGATCTCCTTTCTTTTCATGAATGGGTACCATAAACATATTCTCCTCGATGGGATAAATGATATTGATGCTTTGGTTCATAAGAAAAGCTTCACTTCCCACCATTTTTTAGAATCAAAATTTGTCTATCAAATGTGGTAAACGTAGATTCACATATGATCTTTTTTCTTTTCTTGATTGGGCACCATGAACACATTCTCCTGGCTGGGACAAACAAATTGATGCCTTGGTTTAATAAGAAAAACTTTACTTCCCACCATTTCTACAATCAAAGCTCATCTGTCAAGTGGGATAAATGTGGATTCGCATAATAATCTTTTTCCTTTTTATGATTGGGTGCCATAAACACATTATTCTAATTGCGATAAATGATATTGATTCTTTGGCTTCGAAACAAAAACTTTTTTTCCAGCAAATGGAATTAATGTTCGCCTTTCAACTGGATAATCATAGATTCACATAATAATCTCCTTTCTTTTAATGATAGGGCACCACAAATTCATTCTACCTGTTTGAATAAATGAATTGATACTTTTGTTTCATAAGAAAAACTTCAATTCCCACCAATTTTTTAGAATCAAAGTTTATTGTCGATTGGGGTAATCGTGGATTCACGTGATAATCTCTTTTCTTTAATGCTTTGGTTTCATAAGAAAAACTTCTCATCGTGCCATCTCTTTTCTTTCCTGATGCTTTGGTTTCGAAACAAAAACTTCTCTTTCTAGTAAATTTAGATTCATGTTCATCTTTTAATTGGGATAATCATAAATTCACATAATAATCTCTTTTTTTTAATGATTGGGCACCACAAATTCATTCTACCCATTGGGATAAATGAATTGATGATTTAGTTTCATAAGAAAATCTTCAATTCCCATTGTTTTTTAGAATCAAAGTTCATTTATTGATTGGGATAATCATGGATTCACGTGATAATCTCTTTTTTTTCATGATTAGGCACCATAATTTCATTCTCCTCATTGGGATAAATGAATTAATGCTCTAGTTTCATAAGAAAAACTTCACATCGCACCATTTTTTAGAATCGAAGTTCATTTATCAATTAGGATAATCATGGATTCACGTAACGATCTCCTTTCTTTTCATGAATGGGTACCATAAACACATTCTCCTCGATGGGATAAATGATATTGATGCTTTGGTTCATAAGAAAAGCTTCACTTCCCACCACTTTTTAGAATCAAAATTTGTTTATCAAATGTGGTAAACGTAGATTCACATAATAATCTTTTTTCTTTTCTTGATTAGGCACCATGAATGCATTCTCCTAACTGGGATAAACAAATTGATGCCTTGGTTTAATAAGAAAAACTTTACTTCCCACCATTTCTACAATCAAAGCTCATCTGTCAATTGGGATAAATGTAGATTCGTATAATAATCATTTTCCTTTTTATGATTTGGTGCCATAAACACATTCTTCTCATTGCGATAAATGATATTGATGCTTTGGCTTCAAAACAAAAACTTCTCTTTCCAGCAAATTTGGAATTAATGTTCGTCTTTCAATTGGATAATCAGAGATTCACATAATAATCTCCTTTCTTTTAATGATAGGGCCCACAAATTCATTCTACTCGTAAGGATAAATGAATTAATGCTTTGGTTTCATAAGAAAAACTTTAATTCCCACCATTTTTTAGAATCAAAGTTTATTGTTGATTGGGGTAATCATGGATTCACGTGATAATCTCTTTTCTTTTCATGATTAGGCACCACAATTTCATTGTCCTCATTAGGATAAGTGAGTTAATGCTTTGGTTTCATAAGAAAAACTTTGCATCATACCATTTTTTTTAGAAGTAAAGTTCATTTGTCAATTGGGATAATCATGGATTCACGTAATAATCTCCCTTCTTTTCATGAATGGGCACCATAAACATATTCTCCTCGTTGGGATAAATGATGTAGATGCTTTGGTTTCATAAGATAAACTTCATTTCCACCATTTTTTAGAATCAAAATTTGTCTATCAAATGTGGTAAACATAGATTCACGTAATAATCTCCTTTTTTTCTTCATTTGGCACCATGCACGCATTCTCCTTACTGAATAAATGAATTGATGCCCTAGTTTCGTACGACAAACTTTACTTTCCACCGTTTCTAGAATCAAAGGTCATTTGTCAATTGGGATAAACAAGGATTCGCATAATAATCTTCTTCCTTTTCATGATTGGGCACCATAAACACATTCTCCTCATTGGGATAAATGATATTGATGCTTTGGTTTAAAAAAAAATCTTCTCTTTCTACCAAATTTGGAATTAATGTTCGTCTTTAGTTGGGATAATCACGGATTCACATAATAATCTCATTTCTTTTAATGAATGGGCACCCTAAATTCATTCTACTTGTTGGGATAAATGAATTGATGCTTTCATTTCATAAGAAAAATGACATTTCCCATTATTTTTTGAATCAAATTCATCTATCAATTGTGGTAAACATGGATTCACGTAATAACCTTTTTCTTTTCATGACTGGGCAGCATAAATGCATTCTCCTTATTGGGATGAACCAATTGATCCTTTGGTTTCATAATAAAAATTGCACTTCCCACCATTTCTTAAAATCAAAGTTCTTTCTTAATTAGGATAATCATAGATTCATGTAATAATCTTGTTTCTTTTAATGATTGCACGTCGCAAATTCATTTTTCTCATTGGGATAAATGGTATTAATGCTTTGGTTTCATAAGAAACACTTTTTTTCTACCAATTTTTGAATTAATGTTAATCTTTCAATTGGATAAACATGGATTCACATAATAATCTCTATTCTTTTAATGATTGGGCACCAGAATTTCATTCTCCTCATTAGGATAAATGGTATTGATGCTTTGGTTTCATAAGAAACATTTCTCTTTCTACCAATTTTTGATTTAATGTTCATCTTTCAACTGAGATAAATATGGATTCACATAATAATCTCTATACTTTTAATGATTGGGCACCATATTTCATTTTCCTCATTGGGATAATGAGTTGATGCTTTGGTTTCGTAAGAGAAACTTCATATCATGCCCTTGTTTAGAATCAAAGTTCATTTGTCAATTGGGATAATCATGGATTAACGTAATAATCTCCTTTCTTTTCATGAATGGGCACTATAAACACATTCTCCTCATTGGGATAAATGATATTGATGCTTTGGTTTCATAAAAAAAACTTCACTACCCATAATTTTTTAGAATCAAAATTTGTCTATCAAATATGGTAAACATAGATTCATGTAATAATCTCTTTTTTTCTTGATTGAGCACCATGAACGCATTCTCCTTACTGGATAAGTGAATTGATGCCCTGGTTGCATAAGAAAAAATTTACTTTCCACCGTTTCTAGAATCAAAGGTCGTATGTCAATTGGGATAAATATGGATTCGTAAATAATCTTCTTCCTTTTCATGATTGGGCACCATAAACACATTCTCCTCATTGGGATAAATGATATTGATGCTTTCGTTTCGAAAGAAAAACTTCTCTTTCTACGAAATTTGGAATTAATGTCAGTCTTTAGTTGGGATAATCATGATTCACATAATAATCTCCTTTCTTTTAATGACTAGGCTCCATAATTGTTGGGATAAATGAATTGATGCTTTCATTTCATAAGAAAAAGGACACTTCCCACCATTTTTTAGATTCATTCATTTATCAAATTTGGTAAACACGAATTCGCGTAATAATCTCCTTTCTTTTCATGATTGGGCAGTATAAATGCATGCTCCTTATTGGGATGAACCAATTGATGCTTTGGTTTCATAATAAAAATTCACTTCATACCATTTCTTAGAATCAAAGTTCTTTGTTAATTAGGATAATCATGGATTCACGTAAAAATCTCGCTTCTTTTAATGATTGCGTGCCACAAATTCATTCTCCCTATTAGGCAAATGAATTGATGCTTTGGTTTCATAAGAAAAACTTCTTTTCCCACCATTTTTAAAATCAAAGTTCATTTGTCGATTAGGATAATCATGGATTCACGTGATAATCTCTTTTCTTTTCATGATTTGCACCAAAAGCACATTCCCTTCATTGGGATAATTGGTATTGATGCTTTGGTTTCATAAGAAAACTTCTCTTTTTACCAATTTTTTGAATTAATGTTCATCTTTCAACTAGGATATACATGGATTCACATAATAATCTCTATTCTTTTAATAATTAGATATCCTAATTTCATTCTACTCATTGGGATAAACGAGTTAATGCTTTGGTTTCATAAGAAAAACTTTGCTTTGCATAATTTTTTTGAATCAAAGTTCATTTGTCAATAGGGATAATCATGGATTCGCGTAATAATCTCCTTCCTTTTCCTGAATGGGCAGCATAAACACGTTCTTCTCATTGGGATAAATGATATTGATGCTTTGGTTTCATAAGAAAAAATTCACTTCCCACCATTTTTTAGAATCGAAATTTGACTATCAAATGTGGTAAACATAGATTCATGTAATAATCTCCTTTGTTTTCTTGATTGGGCACCATTAATGCACCCTTATTACCGGATAAATGAACTGATGCCTTGGTTTCATGAGAAAAACTTTACTTCCCACCATTTCTAGAATCAAAGTTCATCTGTCAATTGGGATAAACATGGATTTGCATAATAATATTCTTTTTTTTCATGATTGGGCACCATAAGCGCATTCTCCTCATTGGGTAAATGATATTGATGCTTTGGTTTCGGAAGAAAAACTTCTCTTTCTACCAAATTTGGAATTAATACTCGTCTTTCAGTTAGGATAATCACAGATTCACATAATAATCTCCTTTTTTTTCAATGATTGGGTACCATAAATTCATTCTACTCATTTTGATAAATGAATTAATGCTTTTATTTCATAAGAAAAACTTCACTTCCTACCATTTTTTAGAATCAATGTTCATCTATCAAATGTAATAAATACGGATTCACGTAATAATCTCCTTTTTTTTAATGACTGGGCACCATGAATGCATTCTCTATATTAGGTTAATTTAACTGATGCTTTGGTTTCATAAGAAAAACTTCACTTCCCACCATTTTTTAGAATCAAAATTTGTTTGTTAAATGGGATAATCAAGGACTCATGTAATAATTTCATTTCTTTTAATCATTGCGCGCCACAAATTCATTCCCTTTATTAGGTAAATGAATTAATGCTTTGGTTTCACAATAAAAACTTCGCTTCCCATCATTTCTTAGAGTCAAAGTTTATTTCTCAATTGGGGTAATCATGGATTTATGGAATAATCTCCTTTCTTTTCATGATTGGGCACCATAAACACATTCTCCTCTTTGGGATAAATGGTATTGATGCTTTGGTTTCATAAGAAAAACTTCTCTTTCTACCAATTTTTGAATTAATGTTTATTTTCCACCTAGGATAAACAGGTATTCACATAATAATTTTCATTCTTTTAATGATTGAGCACCATAATTTCATTTTCTTCATTGGGATAAATGAGTTGATGCTGTGGTTTCATAAGAAAAACTTCACTTCGCACCACTTTTTAGAATCAAAGTTCATTTATCAATTGGGATAATCATGGATTAACATAATAATCTCCTTTCTTTTCATGATTGGGCACCATAATCACATTCTTCTCATTGGGATAAATGGTATTGATGCTTTGGTTTCATAAGAAACACCTTTCTTTCTATCGATTTTTGAATTAATGTTCATCTTTCAACTAGGATAAACATGGATTCACATAATAATCTCTAGTCTTTTAATGATTGGACACCACAAATTCATTCTGCTCATTGGGATAAATGAATTGATGCTTTTATTTCATAAGAAAAACTTCACTTCCCACCATTTTTAAGAATCAAAGTTCATCTATCAAATGTGGTAAACACGGATTCATGTAATAATCTCCTTTCTTTTCATTATTGGGAGCCATAAACTTATTCTCCTTATTAGGATAAACTAATTGATGCTTTGGTTTCATAAGAAAAACTTCACCTCCCACCATTTTTTACAATCAAAATTCGTTTGTCAATTGGGTAACCATCGATTCACATAATAATCTCGTTTCTGTACTGATGCCTACCAAAAATTCATTCTCCTCATTGGATAAATGAAATGATGCTTTGGTTTCGTAAGAAAACTTCACTTCCCACCATTTTTTAGAATCAATGTTTGTCTGTCAATTGGGATAATCATGGATTCATGTGATAATCTCCTTTCTTTTCACGATTAGACACTATAATTTCATTCTCCTCATTAGGATAAATGAGTTGATGCTTTGGTTTCATTAGAAAAACTTCACCTACCACCATTTTTTAGAATCAAAGTTTGTCTGTCAATTGGGATAATCATAGATTCACGTGATAATCTCTTTTCTTTTCATAATTAGGCACTATAATTTCATTCTCCTCATTGGGATAAATGAGTTGATGCTTTGGTTTCATTAGAAAAACTTTACCTCATACCATTTTTTAGAATCAAAGTTCATTTGCTGATTTGGATAATCATGGATTCATGTGATAATCTCCTTTCTTTTCATGACTGGGTACCATAAACACATTCTTCTCTTTGGGATAAATGGTATTAATGCTTTGGTTTCATAAGAAAAACTTCTCTTTCTACCAATTTTTGAATTAATGTTCGTCTATCAACTACGATAAACATTGATTCACATAACAATTTCCATTCTTTTAATGATTGGGTGCCATAATTTTATTCTCCTCATTGGGATAAATGAGTTGATGCTTTGGTTTCGTAAGAAAAACTTCACTTCACACCATTTTTTAGAATCAAAGTTCATTTCCTAATTGGGATAGTCATGGATTCAGGTAATAATCTCTTTTTTTTTTCATGATTGGGCACCATAAACACATTTTTCTCTTTGGGATAAATGGTATTGATGCTTTGTTTTCATAAGAAAAACTTCTCTTTCTACCAATTTTTGAATTAATGTTCATCTTTCAACTAGGATAAACATGGATTCACCAAACAATTTCCATTCTTCTAATGATTGGGCACCATAATCTCATTCTCCTCGTTGGGATAAATGAGTTGATGCTTTGGTTTTATAAGAAAAACTTCACTTCCCGCCATTTTTTAGAATAAAAATTCGTTTGTCAATTGGGATAATCATTGATTCACGTAATAATCTCCTTTCTTTTCATGATTAGGCAACATAAACACATTCTCCTCGTCGGGATAAATGGTATTAATGCTTTGGTTTCACAAGAAAAACCTCTTTTTCTACTGATTTTTGAATTAATGTTCATCTTTCAACTGGGATAAACATGGATTCACATAATAATCTCTATTCTTTTAATGATTGGACACCACAAATTCATTCTACTCATTGGGATATATGAATTTATGCTTTCGTTTCACAAGAAAAACTTCACTTCCCGCCATTTTTTAGAATCAAAGTTCATTTATCAAATGTGGCAAACAAAGATTAATGTAATAAACTCCTTTCTTTACATGATTGGGTGCCATAAACTTATTCTCTTTATTGCGATAAACCAATTTATGCTTTGATTTCATAAGAAAAACTTTACTTTCCACCATTTTTTAGAATCAAAATTCATTTGTCGATTGGGATAATCATGGATTCACATAATAATCTCATTTTTGTAATGATTGCGTGCCATAAATTCATTCTCCTCATTGGGTAAATGAATTGATGCTTTGGTTTCATAAGAAAAACTTTACTTCCCACCATTTTTCAGAATCAAAGTTCATTTTTCAATTGGGATAATCATAGATTCATGTAATAATCTCGTTTTTTTTAATGATTGCACACCATAAACTCACTCTCCTTATTGGGTAAATGAATTGATAATTTGGTTTCATAAGAAAAACTTTACTTCCTATAATTCCTAAAGTCAAAGTTCGTCTATTAATTGGGATAAACATGGATTTGCATAATAATCTTCTTCCTTTCATGTTGGGCACCATAAACATATTTTCCTCATTGGGATGAATGATATTAATGCTTTGGATTCGAAAGAAAAACCTTTTTTTTTGCCAAATTTGGAATTAATGTTCAACATTCAATTGGGATAATCATGGATTCACATAATAATCTTCGTACTTTTAATGATTAGGCACCACAAGTTCATTCTGCTTGTTGCGATAAATGAATTGATGCTTTTATTTTAGAAGAAAAACTTCTCTTCCCACCATTTTTTAGAATAAAAGTTTGGCTATCAAATGTGGTACACAAGGATTCATGTAATAATCTCTTTTTTTTCATGGTTGGGCACCATAAACACATTCTCCTTATTATAATAAATGCATTGATGCTTTGGCTTCACAAGAAAAACTTCACTTCCTACCATCTTTTAGAATCAAAGTTTGTTTGTCAATTGGGATAATCATGGATTCACGTAATAATCTGGTTTCTTTTAATGATTGCATGTCACAAATTCATTCTCTACATTGGGTAAATGAATTGATGCTCTGGGTTCATAAGAAAAACTTCATTTCCCACCATTTTTTAGATTCAAAGCTCATTTTTCGATTGGGATAATCATGGATTTACATGATAATCTCCTTTCTTTTCATGATTGGGCACCATAAACACATTCTCCTCTTTGGGATAAATGGTATTGATGCTTTGGTTTCAGAAGAAAAACTTCTCTTTCTTCCAATTTTTGAATTAATGTTCATATTTCAAATGGGATTAACATGGATTCAAATAATAATCTCCAGTCTTTTAATGATTAGGCACTGTAATTTCATTCTCCTTATTGGGATAAAATGAGTTGATGCTTTGGTTTCATAAGAAAAACTTCACTTCGCACCATTTTTTAGAATGAAAGTTCATTTTTCAATTGGGATAATCATGGATTCACGTAATAATCTCCCCTCTTTTCATGAATGGGCACCATAAACACATTCTCTTCATTAGGATAAATGATATTAATACTTCCATTTCATAAGAAAAACTTCACTTCCCATTATTTTTTAGAATCAAAATTTGTCTATCAAATATAGTAAACATAGATTCATGTATCATCTCCTTTCTTCTCTTGATTGGGACCATGAATGCATTCTCCTTACTAGGATAAACGAATTGATGCCTTGGTTTCATAAGAAAAACTTTACTTTCCACCATTTCTAGAATCGAAGTTCATTTCTCAATTAGGATAAATATTGTTTCGTGTAATAATCTTCTTTCTTTTCATTATTGGGCACCACAAACACATTTTCCTCATTGGGATAAATTATATTAATGCTTTGGTTTTAAGCAAAAGACCTCTATTTCTACCAAATTTGGAATTAATGTTCATTGTTTATTTAGGATAATCACATATTCACAGAATAATCTCTTTTTTTTTAATGATTGGGCACCATAAAATCATTCTACTCGTTGGGATAAATGAATTGACGCTTTCATTTCATAAGAAAAACTTTACTTTCCACCATTTTTTAGAATCAAAGTTCGTCTATTACATGTGGTAAACATGAATTTACATGACAATTTCCTTTTTTTTCATGTCTGGGCACCATAAATGCATTATGCTTATTGGGATAAATAAATTGATGCTTTGGTTTCATAAGAAAAACTTCACTTCCTACCAATTTTTAGAATCAAAGTTCATTTGTCAACTAGGATAATCATGGATTCATATAATAATCACATTTCTTTTCATGATTGGGCACCATAAACACATTCTTCTCTTTGGGATAAATGGTATTGATGCTTTGATTTCATAAGAAAAACTTTTCTTTCTACCAATTTTTGAATTAATGTTCATTTTTGACTGGGATAAACATGAATTCACATTATAATCTCCATTCTTTTAATGATTAGGCACCATAATTTCATTTTCCTCATTGGGACAAATGAGTTGATGCTTTGGTTTCATAAGAAAAACTTCATTTCTCACCATTTTTTAGAACCAAAGTTCATCTGTCCATTAGGATAATCATGGATTCACATAATAATCTCCTTTCGTTTCATGATTGGGCACCATAAACATATTCTCCTTATTAGGATAAATGGTATTCGTGCTTTGGTTTCATAAGAAAAACTTCTCTTTCTACCAATATTTGAATTACTGTTTATCTTTCAATTGGGATATATGGATTCACATAATAATTTCCATTCTTTTAATGATCAGGCACCATAATTTCATTCTCCTCATTGGGATAAATAAGTTGATGCTTTGGTTTAATAAGAAAAATCTCGCTTCCCATCATTTCTTAGAATCAAAGTTCATTTCTCAATTGCAGTAATCATGGATTCATATAATATCTTCTTTCATTTCATGATTGGGTACCATAAACACATTCTCCTCATTCGAAAAAATGGTATTGATGCTTTCGTTTCATAAGAAAAACTTCTCTTTCTACCAATTTTTGAATTAATGTTTGTCTTTTAACTGGGATAAACATGGATTTACATAATAATCTCCATTCTTTTAATGTTTGGGCCCTATAATTTCATCCTCCTTATTGGGATATATGAGATAATGCTTTGGTTTCATAAGAAAAACATCACTTCGCACCATTTTTTAGAATCAAAGTTTATTTGTCAATTGCGATAATCATGGATTCATGTAATAATCTCATTTTTTTTCATGATTAGGTACCATAAACACATTCTCCTCAACGGGGATAAATGGTATTGACGTTTTGGTTTCATAAGAAAAATTTTTTTCTACCGATTTTTGAATTAATGTTCATCTTTTAACTGGGATAAACATGTATTCACATAATAATCTCCATTCTTTTAATGATTGGACACCATAAATTCATTCTACTCATTGGGATAAATGAATTGATGCTTTCATTTCATAAGAAAAACTTCACTTCCCACCATTTTTTAGAATCAAAGTTAATTTGTCAATTGGGATAATCATGGATTCACGTAATAATCTCATTTCTTTTAATGATTACCTGCCACAAATTCATTCTCTTCATTGGGTAAATGAATTAATGCTTTGGCTTCATAAGAAAAACTTCACTTCCTACCATTTTTTAGAATCAAAGTTCATTTACCGATTGGGACAATCAAGGATTCACGTGATAATCTCCTTCCTTTTCATGATCAGGCACCATAAACACATTCTTCTTTTTGGGATAAACGATATTGATGCTTTGGTTTGATAAGAAAAATTTCTCTTTCTACCAATTTTGAATTAATGTTCGTCTTTCAACCGAGATAAACGTGGATTCACATAATAATTTCCATTCTTTTAGTGATTGGGCACCATAATTTCATTCTCCTCATTGGGAAAAATGGTATTGATGCTTTGGTTTCATAAGAAAAACATCTCTTTCTACCAATTTTTGAATTAATGTTCATAGTTCAACTGGATAAACATGGATTCACATTATAATTTCCATTCTTTTAATGGTTAGGCACCATAATTTCATTCTCCTCATTGGGATAAATGAGTTAATGTTTTGGTTTCATAAGAAAAACTTCACTTCGCACCATTTTTTAGAATCAAAGTTCATTTGTCAAATGAGATAATCATGGATTCATGTAATAATCTCTTTTCTTTTCATGATTGGGCACCATAAACACATTCTCCTTATTGGGAAAAAAGGTATTGATGCTTTGGCTTCATAAGAAAAACTTCTCTTCCTACCAATTTTTGGATTAATGTTCATATTTTAACTAGGTAAACATGGATTTACATAATAATCTCCGTTCTTTTAAAGATTGGGCACCATAATTTCATTCCCCTCACTGGGATAAATGAGTTGATGCATTGGTTTCATGAGAAAAACTTCACTTTGCACCATTTTTAGAATCAATGTTCATTTGTCAATTGGGATAATCATGGATTCATATAATAATCTCCTTTCTTTTAATGATTGGGCACCATAAACACATTCTCCTTATTGGGATAAATGGTGTTGATGCTTTGGTTTCATAAGAAAAACTTCTCCTTCTACCAATTTTTAAATTTATGTCATCTTTCATTTAGGATACGTGGATTCACATAATAATTCCCATTCTTTTAATGATTGGGCACCATAATTTCATTCTCCTTATTGGGATAAATAAGTTGATGCTTTGGTTTCATAAGAAAAACTACACTTCACACCATTTTTTAGAATCGAAGTTCATTTCTCAATTAGGATAATCATGGATTCACATAATAATCTCCATTCTTTTCATGACTGGGCACCATAAACATATTTTCCTCGTTAGGATAAATAGTATTGATGCTTTGGTTTCATAAGAAAAACTTCTCTTTCTACCAACTTTTGAATTAATGCTCATCTTTCAACTGGGATAAAAATGGATTCACATAATAATTTCCATTCTTTTAATGATTGGGCACCATAATTTCATTCTCCTTACTGGGATAACTTAGCTGATGCATTGGTTTCATGGGCAAAAATTCTCTTCGCTCTATTTTTTAGAACCAAAGTTCATTTCTTAATTGGGATAATCCTGGATTCATGTAATAATATCCTTTCTTTTTATGGTTGAGCATCGTAATCATATTCTCCTCATTGGGATAAATAGTATTGAAGCTTTGTTTTCATAAGAAAAACTTTTTTTTCAACCAATTTTTGAATTAATGCTCAACTTTCAACTGGGATAAACATGAATTTACATAATAATCTCCATTCTTTTAGTGATTGGGCACCACTATTTCATTCTCCTCATTGGGATAAATGAGTTAATGCTTTGGTTTCATAAGAATAACTACACTTCGCACCATTTTTTCCAATCAAAGTTCATTTGTCAATTGGGATACTCATGGATTCACATAATAATCCCCTTTCTATTCATGGTCGGGCACCATAAATACATTCTCCTCATTAGGATAAATGTTAAGAAAAACTTCTCTTTCTGCCAAATTTTGAATTAATGTTCATCTTTCAACTAGGATAAACATGGATTCACATAATAATTTCCATTCTTTTAATGACTGGGCACCATAATTTCATTCTCCTTACTGGGATAATGGAGTTGTTGCATTGGTTTCATGGGCAAAACTTAACTTCGCTCCATTTTTTAGAACCAAAGTTCATTTCTCAATTGGGATAATCCAGGATTCATGTAATAATGTCCTTTCTTTTCATGATTGGGCACCGTAATCATATTCTCCTCATTGGGATAAATGGTATTGAAGCTTTGGTTTCATAAGAAAAACTTTTCTTTCAACCAATTTTTGAATTAATGCTCAACTTTCAACTAGGATAAATATGAATTTACATAATAATCTCCATTCTTTTAATGATTGGGCACCATTATTTCATTCTCCTCATTGGGATAAATGAGTTAATGCTTTTGTTTCATAAGAATAACTACACTTCGCACCATTTTTCACAACCAAAATTTATTTGTCAACTGGGATAGTCATGCATTCACATAATAATCCTCTTTCTATTCATGGTCGGGCACCATAAATACATTCTCCTTATTAGGATAAATGGTTGCCAAATTTTGAATTAATCTTCGTCTTTCAACTGGGATAAACATAGATTCACATAATAATTTCCATTCTTTTAATGATTGGGCACCATAATTTCATTCTCCTTACTGGGATAATTGAGTTGATGCATTGGTTTATGGGTAAAACTTCACTTTGCTCCATTTTTTAGAACCAAAGTTCATTTCTCAATTGGGATAATCCTGGATTCATGTAATAATGTTCGTTCTTTTCATGATTGGGCACCGTAATCATATTCTCCTCATTGGGATAAATGGTATTGAAGCTTTGGTTTCAAAAGAAAACTTTTCTTTCAACCACTTTTTGAATTAATGCTCAACTTTCAACTAGGATAAACATGGATTTATATAATAATCTCTATTCTTTTAATGATTGGGCACCATAATTTCATTCTCCTCATTCGAATGAATGAGTTGATGCTTTCGTTTCATAAGAAAAACTTCACTTCGCACCATTTTTTAGAACCAAAGCTTATTTGTCAATTGGGATAATCAAGGATTCACGTAATAATCTCCTTTCTTTTCATGATTGGGCACCATAAACACATTCTCCTCATTGGGATAATGGTGCTGATGCTTTGGTTTCATATCAAAAACTTCATTTTCTACCAATTTTTAAATTAAACTTTATCTTTCAACTGGGATAAACATGGATTCACAAAATAATTTCCATTCTTCTAATGATTGGGCACCACAATTTCATTCTCCCCGTAGGGATAAAGAGTTGATGGATTGGTTTCAAGAGAAAAACTTCACTTTGCACCATTTTTTAGAATCAAAGCTCATTTGTAAATTGGGATAATCATGGATTCATATAATAATCTCTTTTCCTTTCATAATTGGGCACCATAAACACATTCTCCTTATTGAGATAAATGGTATTGATGCTTCAGTTTCATAAGAAAAAGTTCTCTTTCTACCAAATTTTGAATTAATGCTCATCTTTTGACTGGGATAAATAAGGATTCGCATAATAATTTTCATTCTTTTAATGATTGGGCACCCTAATTTCATTCTTCTCGTTTGGATAAATGAGTTGATCTTCTATTTCATAAGAAAAACTACACTTCGTACCTTTTTTTAGAATCAAAGTTCATTTGTCAATTAGGATAGTTATGGATTCAAATAATAATCTCCTTTTCTTTCATGATTGGGCAGTATAAACACATTCTACTCATTGGGATAAATGGTATTGATGGTTTGGGTTCATAAGAAAAACTTCTCTTTATACCAATTTTTGAATTAATATTCATCTTTCAGCTAGGATAAACATGGATTCACATAATAATTTTCGTTCTTTTAATGATTGGGCACCATAATTTCATTCCCCTCATATGGATAAATGAGTTGATGCTTTGGTTTCATAAGAAAAACTTCTCTTCCCACCATTTTTTAGAATCAAAGTTCATTTCTCAATTGGGATAATCATGGATCAAGTAATAATCTCTTTTTTCTTCATGATTGGGCACCATAAACACATTCTCCTTATTGGGATAAATGGTGCTGGTGCTTTGGTTTCACATGAAAAACTTCTTTTTTACCAATTTTTGAATTGATGTTCATCTTTTAACTAGAACAAACATGGATTCACATAATAATTTCGATTTTTTTTAATGATTAGGCACCATAATTTCATTTCATTCTCCCCCTGGGATAAATGAGTTTTTGTGTTGGTTTCATGAGAAAAACTTCACTTCGCACCATTTTTTAGAATCAATGTTCATTTATAAATTGGGATAATCATGGATTCACGTAATAATCTCCTTTCTTTTCATGATTGGGCACCATAAACACATTCTCCTCATTGGGATAAATGGTATTGATGCTTTGTTTCATAAGGAAAAACTTCACTTTCTACCAATTTTTTAATTAATATTCATCTTTCAATTGGGATACATGGATTCACATTATAATTTCCATTCTTTTAATGATTGGGCACTATAATTTCATTCTCCTCATTAGGATAAATAAGTTAATGCTTTGGTTTCATATGAAAAACTTCACTTTGCACCATTTTTTACAATCAAAGTTCATTTGTCAATTAGGATAATCGTGGACTCAAGTAATAATCTCTATGCTTTCCATGATTAGGCACCATAAACAAATTCTCCTCATTGGGATAAATGGCATTGATGCTTTGGTTTCATAAGAAAAACTTCTCTTTCTACCAATTTTTAAATTAATGTTCATCTTTCAACTGGGATAAATATGGACTCACATAATAGTTGCCATTCTTTTAATGATTGGGCACCATAATTTTTATTCTCCTCACTTGGATAAATGAGTTGACACTTTGGTTTCTTAAGAAAAACTTCACTTCGCACCATTTTTTAGAATCAAAATTCATTTGTCAATTGGGATAATCATGGATTCACGTAATAATCTCTTTTCTTTTCATGATTGGGCACCATAAACATATTCTTTGTATAAATGTTATTGATGCTTTGGTTTCATAAGAAAACTTCTTTCTCTACCAATTCCTGAATTAGTGCTGATCTTTCAACTGGGATAAACATGGATTTAGATAAGAATCTCCATTCTTTTAATGTTTAGGCACCATAATCTCAATCTCCTTATTGGGATAAATGAGTTGATGCTTTGGTTTTATAAGAAAAACTTCAATTCGCACCATTGTTTAGAATCAAAGTTCATTTCTCAATTGAGATAATCATGGATTCACGTAACAATCTCCCTTCTTTTCATGATTGGGCACCATAAACACATTCTCCTCATTAGGATAAATGGTATTGGTTCTTTGGTTTCATATGAAAAACCTCTCTTTCTACCAATTTTTGAATTAATGTTCATCTTTCAACTGGTATAAACATGGACTCACATAATAATTTCCATTTTTTTATTGATTGGGCACCATAATTTCATTCTCCTCATTGGGAGAAATGAGTTGATGCTTTTATTTCATAAGAATAACTACACTTCGTACTATTTTTTAAAATCAAAGTTCATTTGTCAATTGGGATAGTTATGGATTCATATAATAATCTCCATTCTTTTCATGAGTGGGCACCATAAACACATTCTCCTCATTTGGTTAAAGGGTATTGATGCTTTGGTTTCATAAGAAAAACTTCTCTTTCTGCCAAATTTTAGATTAATGTTCATCTTTCAACTGGTATACATGGATTCACATAATAATTTCCATTCTTTTAATGATTGGGCACCATAATTTCATTCTCTTTATTGGGATAAATAGGTAGATGCATTGGTTCTATAAGAAAAACTTTACTTCACACCATTCTTTAGAATCAAAGTTCATTTGTCAATTGGAATAAACATGGACTCAAGTAATAATCCCCATTCTTTTCATGATCAGGTGCCATAAACAAATTCTCCTCATTGGGATAAATGGTATTGATGCTTTAGTTTCATAAGAAAAACTTCTCTTTCTACCAATTTTTAAATTAATGTTCACCTTTCAACTGGGAGAAATATGGATTCACATAATAACTACCATTCTTTTAATGATTGGGCACCATAATTTTTACTCTCTTCACTGGGATAATTGAGTTGA
>JBBYHO010505847.1:0-21467 GCA_038382025.1 Adansonia gregorii | reverse complement strand
TATTATATTATTATAAGATTCTAATTACTGTTACTTAAAATAATAATAATAATAATAATAATATTTAAAGAAGAATTGAAATTTTACTACTAACTTATACAAACTCTCAATATTTAATGAGTTTAACTAATAAAATTAAAGAAAATATGATAAATGGATGATTTACTTTATTAACAATGTTTTTCAAAGCTCATGATATGACTTACTTTTTGATGAATTAATATTCTATTATATATAGATCTATTCAAGAGTCGGGCTACTCACTCGGTCCGATTGGGTCTGACTCAGCTTCTTGTATTTTTATATTAGACTAGCTTGACCCAACTCGAAACAATGATTTTAAATTAATATATTTTATTTAAATTTAATTATAATATAAATAATATTAATAAAAACTATTCTTTAATGTGATAAATAATATTTTTGACTTAAATAGACAAGTCTGGACACGTTAAATAAGGGCTTGGGATTGAGATTTCAAAAAAATTTAGACCGTGGCCTAGCCCAACTCAACCAATAAGCAAGTTTAATCATATTTAAAATATAAATGATGTTTTTAATATTTAATTAAATTATTAAAAGAATATTAAAATAAAATTTATTATTAAAGTTTTTTATTTATAAAAAAATATTTAATTATAATTTCTTCATATTTATTTTTAGTATTAAATTCAAGTTTGGGTTCAGGTTTTTTTAGGTTCGATTCATTTCGGGTTCGAGTCATTTTAGGTTCAAGTTCTTTCGGGTTTGAGTCATTTCAGATTCAAATTTTTTCGGGTTCAAACCATTGACTTTTTGGTCAAATTGGGTTTGGTTCAGGCTCAGGTTCTTTCAGGCAGGTTTTCGGGTTCGGGTTCGAGTTCGAGTTCGAGTTCGAGTTCATTTTTACACCTCTAGTGGTGGGATAGAGCTTGCTTTACAACAGTGCAGTGTTTTACAGCAAAGAACATTGGGTTGTTGCATCTTGTTCATGGCGTGACCAATTTAAACTGTTGAACCGGTGGTATGAAACGTCCTAAAGAGAGTGCTTTATCCCATGCCTCAACACATACACTTTTAATTTTCTTTAAATTCTACTTTTATTTATTTTCTATCAATTATATTTTATTTTTATATTTTATTGTAATGTGCCAAATGCGAATTCGAATTTTAAACACTAATAAGGGAGTTGCAATTGATCTTTTATAAAATGTGATTACTCCCCTCATTCTCTTCTAATTTTCCTTGAATTCTATTTTTATTTATTTTCAGTTGATTATATTTGACTCTTTGTTTAATTATAATATGCCAAATGTGAATTCGATCATTAAATGCTAATAAGTGAGTTGCCACTAATCTTTTATAAAGTGTGATTAATCACCTATATGAATTCATCATTTTTATAGTAATCCTAAGCTCAATGAAGACACCCTAAAAAGAATAGGGGTTGGTCTCCGATTTTAAAACTAAGTTTAGTAGTTTGGTTACGTATGACAACCCCTCAATATTAAGGCCATAAGATTTAATGATTTTATACTTTAGTTTAATATTTAATATTAAACTATTAAAATATTTTTCAAAGAATTCTCCATCCTACTGGTGGAATTCTAAGTAAGATTTTCTTATCTCGAGAGAATTTAAGAGAAACCTTTTTTTCTCTCAAAGAAGCTATGTTAAGAATCCATTTAGGTATTTTATGGAAAGAAAGCAATTCTATGTTAAAATTTCTATTGAATTTCATTTCAATTGATTAGAAATTAATATTGACCAGTAATAGCATTTAAGAGGATTTTTCTTATCTAGGAAATTCTTAAAAGGTCAAACATATGCAACCGTTCAAGGTTTTGTTGTTGGAATTTGTATAACATTTTATGAAAGGAACGTAGGTTATTCAACTTCTATATTTTATTTAACTATTAATCATTTTTGTTACTATTAACTATTTTTATTTAGAAACAAATTTTGACTTATAATATCGAAATTTTCAACTAAACTTTTTATCACATTGGTAGAATTTAAGAGAAATTTTCTAATTTAGAAAATTCTTAAAAAGTTTACTTTTTCCAACCCCTTATAAAATATCTCAATTTACTTCTTTAAATCAATTTCATTTTATAATGGGTTCATTTTTGAATGGATTAGGGAACATTGCAAACTAGTAAAACTGAATGTAATAAAGAGATTAAGAAGAGAAAGATTGGAGCAGTCCCTCGAAGACAAGTACGGTGGCAGGTGGTAATAACGAAGGTGGTAAGTGGCTAGGATGGTAAAGACAATGGTTGTTTTAGGACTTGAAAAGAAAATTTATAGAGAATTCTTTTAAAGCTATAAGTTCGCTAAAAGATGCCAAAAAAATCCCTTTTCATGAAACTTTGGAATCCTTATTTATAGACTCTCCGAGAGAAGTTATAAGAGTAGTGGGTTGAGGTGGAAGTTACAAGAGTAGCGGGTTGATATGGAAGTTACCAAACTAGTGGGTTGAGGTGATTATGGAAAGTTACTCCCTGAGGGATGTTTCAGTAACATAGAGTGGACATTAGTTATATGACAACACGCTTAAAAATGTACTGCTTGTGCAACAAAAAAGAAAGATAGCACTTGTATTCCAGAGAAAGGTTAAGAACAACACTTCTCAATAATTTTTATATCTGAGCCTTCAAGCCATACTCCCCAAGACATCCCAAACATGGAGAAAACCTAAAAATCTTGTCAACCCTCTAGGGTTAACTCCACAGTTATTAATGCATAGAACCAACCGGGTTAGATAACGCTGCTGCCAAAGAGTGTCGTACCAAAGTACTTCTGCCAAAATACTTATACGAAGGTACTTATGCCAGACTACTTGTTCCAAAGTACTTCTACTAGATTACTTGTGCCAAGGTACCTGTTTCAAAGTACTTTTCCCAGAGTATTTGTGCCAAGATACCTATGTCAAAGTGCCTATTCTTAAATACCTATGTCATATGTCATTAATTAAAAATAGCCATCTACATTTTGCCCCTCCATGACAATTTTTCTTTAAAGGAAAAGGTTCTCATGTATTAAAATAATATAAGCAAATATATAAAATTTTGAATTAGATACATGAATGACTTTTTTTTGTAAATAATAAACAAATAATTAAACCATTGAAAACAGCCTTCAGATAAGATGATTGGACCAATCATTAAGATGTCGTAATGCTTACACCTCTTATAAAAACAATAATTAAAAAACTTTTTAAAGCAAGAAAATGAAGCAATAGCTTGCCAAATAACAATCAAGAATAAAGCATTAAAAACCTCTCAGTGTGGACTAGAGATATCATAGAAAATTATACATTTCAAAAAAGTAGAAAAAGTGTAAATGCTGATTTTAGATGTGGAAAGCTCAACCAGGGTATTAATTGTATATATAAATCTATATGAAAACAATTAATAGAAAAATCCTTAGATAATTGATTAAGATATATGGGATTTTGCTCTAATATTTTCTATTTTGATAGAACACAATGGTTTGATTGTACACAGCAATTAGGAAATTAATAAAAATTTTAAGAAATAAATGTTGTAAGATAATATCTTAAAAGATATATGATTTCTTCGTGCATGAAAGGTTAAATTTTTATAAAGAACACAAATGTGTAACTTAATAGTTTTATGAAACTTCTGTACCTTTAAGCGAAGTAAGTCAAGGAAGCACAAGCCAAACAACTGCATGGGACCTGAATACCAGTAGTGTTGCTATTTCTTGTATGCCTCATAGGACTCGAGAACTTCGTAAAGGCACTTAACATCATTTAGATATATAAATTTCCATCCACAAAGGTGAGCATGAACAGCAACATCCATGTCCTCAACAGTTGATTGTTCCAACCATCCACCACACTCCTCAAGGGCCTTAATTCTCCACACACCAGCAGTTCCATTGAAACCAAAGAAGTTGATAAACACACCATTGACTTGCTGTTCAACCTCAAAATGGAATGATAAATTTATGTTCTGCAATCTTGTAAGCTCATCCTTATTTACAAATGCCCACCTTGTTTGGACCAATGCTGGGTTATCATTCCCCTTGAAATACGAATCATTTTCTTCAAGAAATCTGGTGTTGGCTAAAAACCTACATAAAAAATAGCAACAAACTCGTAACTCTTCACATAACCATTGTAAATTGCAAATTTCAAGTTTCCTACCTTGTAGTTAATACGAATAAGGTGTTATCTATATAATATATGTAGACCCCTTTTATTCACATTTCTGTACTTCTACCTTGATAAGGAGCTGAACATCTAAATCATTAGAATCATCTAAAACCTGGACCAATATTTTTTCTTTTGGCCAGTCCATAATACAAACTACTATAATAGATTGTTGGTAAACCTCTATCTCATTACACATAGGAATTTGCACTAACACCATCTGCTAATCCTTTACATTTTCTCTTTCTACTCTTCCCACAAGGTACTCTATCACTGCCATTGGTTTCACTCTCCTAAACTTGATCCAGAAACATCCAAGCATCAACACCATATGATCCACTGATTGAACAAGAAGAGCATGATACACACATTCACCAAGCTCTGTAATGGCGGCATTAAGTAATCGACTCTGATTTTGAGCCACTTAACTTACATAAGTTCAATGATAGCTTCTGCCGATGCCATCGATGGTGGACTAAAATGCCATCCTTTGGAATATACAAGTAACCCCAAGCAAAGTAAAAGAAGCATAAAAAAGAGAAAAAACTTTATGACACGATAAAGCCTAAAAGTGGAAGAATCGAAGGGGGAATTGGCAGAAGAGATACAGCGATTGGCAGTACGAAGAAAGAGAATGGAGGCACTCATCCAATTCCAAAGAGAAGAAAACAGTTTGCTGGTACGACTTCCACCAAAAATATTACACTTAAAGCATATAAGGATGGCACAATTCCCTTAATCCCTCTAAAGCACGTAAGAGAGTATACATCCTGGGTAATTCTGTGCCAAAGTTTAAATTTGAGCAGAGACAATTTCAACTTTCGAGTACCAAGCTTGCCAACACCTTGCTAGTTTAAGGTTAGGATGAATGGGTAGACAAAGTCTTGGCAAAGGCTACTAATGCTACTATACTTAAGGAGGCTAGAGTATTTGATGCCGTTAGAATTAGCTCCAAACTTCTTGACGTAAAAAAAGAGAAAAAAATTAGATGTAAAGCGTGCTATCCTTGCTAGGTAGATTATTTCTCTCATACCATTGTTATTGCTTAGGGTGAATTCACGTTTACTCTATAGGATGTTTATATCCTACTTGAGCTTCCTTGTTATGGTAAGTATGACATTTCTTGCATCCAGCTTACTTTAGAAAAGAGAAATACCTGTCAGTTCTTCCGTAGCTTGCTTTAAAGTTAAAGTAATAGCTCTAAACTTATGAGATTTTCTAATTGGATAAGTTTTTTCTATCATCAGTACAACTCTAAAAAGGAAGAAGTTACAGATCCTAATTATCTAGATCATAAGTTTAAATTGGAAGCATTGTTGATTATGTGGTTGGCTTGACATGTATTTCCAGGTTGTTTAGATGATGGAATTTCTCCCGCTTTGATTCCTTTAGCTATCAAGATTGCAAAGGGATTAAGCTTTCCTCTTGCTCCCTATTACCTGGGTTCCTTGTATAAGTGCCTAGACTTGTACCAATCCAAAACCATGGCCTCAATCAGACGATATAGAGTCTTGACTTATGTGGATACTACTTTCATTTAATTATGTCTATGGAAAAGATTCAATTATTTTGCTCTCGAGCCTACTATATAACTTATTTGGGATGTCAACTCAGCAGTTGTTCAATAGAGTGATTATACAGCCAAGGCATAGCTTGCTCAATCACCAAAGAGATGTATTCTTAAAGTGATGGATATGGTAGATGAATTTAACCCGAGGCCATATGTCAAACCACTCAATGGGTATGAAAATCCTATTTTTTTTATGACTTAAATAATTCTTTAAGTATACGAAAAATAATTTTTTATCTATAGGTAGAGAGTTATACATTACCTTGCATGATTGAAAATTCTAGCTTAGGGATAGTTAAAAATTCATATTCAGTAGAGATGTACCCTATGTCTAGGGTAGTCTGTCAGTTCGGTTATGATCAAGGAGTTCCTAATGTGCCTTCTAAGCTCAATGAGACCTTTACCAATGTTGTGTCTTAGTTCCTTAAAGGCTCCATAAGGAAGCTTTCAATTAAAAGTCTAACTGTTCCAGCCTTTGACAGAGTTAGCATACATTCTTCCAATTGGATGAGTTAGTGGGGTAGGTGCCTAGATAGGTGGAAAGCTTTTGCGAGGCCCTTACCCCACTTTAAAGATGAACTTAGACCCCTAACATTACCACCAGAGACATATACTTGCTTTTGCTCGATAAACATAGGCAAAAAACTTCTATAGCTGTAGATGTTAACAATGATGTTAACAGTGATGATGATGAAGATGATGGTGCAACACCAATCCTTCATTGATGAAAGAGAAGCTGTATTTCATCTCGGACATCTCAAGAAGTAAGACTACCCCATTTTTTAAAAAATATATATACACTTTACTTTTCATTTCATAATTTTCTCAGTTATTTCTTGTAGGATGTCTCAAGTATCGTTGAAGCTAACTTTAAAGCTAGTGATCTTTAAGGGAGCAGTTTAACATTGATAATGATTGCGATGGTATGGAGCCACATGATGATGTGCACCTTAAAACATCAGGTAATTTTGAGCCAGCAATTGATGTGACTTCTTCTAGATTAAGGGATATCCAAAATAGATGTTATACTTTTGATATCGCTGAGATGGATACCTTTTTTTCTTTACCACACCAAACAATAAATTGTATTCAGACTACTTAAAATTAAGAAAAGCAACATACCAAAAACACTACTGAAGATGGTATAGGTGATGTTGAAGTTTCTGGGACTATAGCAGTTACTCCTCCTACTTTTTCCTCCCCAATACTAGGAGCTAGAAGTTTCAACCTAGCTCCTAGTACTTTTGGCATAACTTTTAGAACTACTTCTGGAATAGCTACTTTTGCGGTAGGCTCTACTTTCGGAGGTAATGCTTTTGGATCAAGTGCTTCTTTTAGAGTAAGTGCTTTGGACCAAATACTTTTGTTTCACCTTTTTCTCAGGCTTTTGGAACCACTACCTCTTTTGGTACTTCCCAAGTGGATTTCCATAGTTTTCTCATTGCCTCTCGACACTAGAAGTATTTAGAAGCCATTTATCAAAAAGAAGGTAAGTTTTGAAGTATTTGCATCTTACAATCCAAGAGATTTGTTTTGAGTGCACTAAATTACTTGGGTGATGCTATAATAATTGCTGATGCTCCACGGTTAAATATTTCTACAACAAAATAGCAATAGATGTTGATACTTATGGATGATGCCACTAAGGTTGGGTTTAAACTGGAATGGCTTACTTCTTGTATATCTAAGGCAAAATCTATTCTTAGCATGCAGGTAGATCAAACCCAAGTAGAAACTTGCCTAGGTGAAGTTAACTAAAAGCTTACCTCACTTCAGCAAGAGCTAGAGACATATTAGCATGAACAGCTAGAGTTGCAAAACCAACTGGACACTATTTATAATCTTCATATTTCAGCTCTTCTCTCTTGGACAACATAATAGAATAAACTTTAGTTTCAAAATATTATTTGTTTATTTATTATTATTATTATTTTTTAATTGAGTTCTATTGGAACTTTTTTATTTAGTAATACACGGTAATAATTTTTATTTAGAGCCATGATAAACTTGAGTGAACGCTATGCACTTTTCTAAATTTTTTTAAATCGTGTGGCCAAAGGGAACTATCATTAGGGAGACCTTTGAATCTTAACCTAACATAATGTAAATTATTCAATCCTTTTAAATAAGAGACTATGGCCAAGTTATGAGTGATTATAGCTACGGCCCAAGGGAACTATTTACTTTCATTAGGGAGAATTTATCTCAACCTAAAATAAAGCAAATTATTCAACCTTTTTTTTTGAATAAATGCCAATGTATAAAGGATTATAGCTACAGCTAAAGGGAACTAGCTGCTTTTATTAGGGAGATTGGATCTCAACCTAAAACAAAGCAAATTATTCAACCTTTTTTTTTTTAATAAATGACTTAAGCCAATGTATAAGTGATTATAGCTAGGGCCAAAGAGAACTATCTGCTTTCATTAAGGAGATTGGATCTCAACCTAAAACAAAGCAAATTATTCAACCTCTTTTTTTTTGAATAAATGACTTAGGCCAATGTATGAACGATTATAGCTATGGCCAAAGAAAACTATCCGCTTTCATTAAGGAGATTGGATCTCAACCAAAAAAAAAGCAAATTATTCAACCTTTTTTTTTTGAATAAATGACTTAGGCCAATGTATGAGCAGTTATAGGTGTAGCTAAAGGTAAACTATCACATTACAGCCAAAAATTTAAGCATAAACTCATAGCTAGTTTGTAATTAATATCATGGTTAATGTAAGTGTAAAAGCTGCACTATGACAAAGTCAATAGAACATAGCCAAAGTGTAAGCAATAGAGCTGCGACTAACATGAAATTCATCTTTTCTTTATAAATGAGCATAATAGTAAACTGTCTACAATAGATAAGTACTACATGACTTTAATTTGTATTAACAAAAATAAGCATAAAGAATTAAAGATAGAGTTTAGAATTCATACATAGAATTTCTTGATATATTGAAAGATAATAGGTGCAGTAATGGCATCATTTTGGATTAATCAACTCGCAATAACCACTCTCATTAACTTCATGTACAATATAAGGTCATTCCCATTTGGGAGTAAACTTAGGAGCAGGGGTTCTTTTTCTAATGTGTTCAATAGCACAAAGGACTAGATCACCTTCTTCAAAATTTTTCTTTTTCACCAGCTTATAATAAGCTCTACTGAATCTCTTTTGATACATTGTGAGATTCTTTTTTGCTCTGTCCTGTCTTTCCTCCAAAGCTTCTAATTTCAACATCCGTATGCCATCATTATCAAGTTTCACTTATAGCACTAACCTTACAGATAGAACTAGTATCTCTATAGGAAGTATTACTTATGCTCCATAAACAAGTGAAAAAAGTGTTGCCTTTGTAGGTTCACGTTTGGAAGTCTTGTGAGCCCACATCTTTGGATCTTCATGTACCATCCTACTAACACCTTAAGCAATATGTTATTAGTTGCTTCAGCTTGGCCATTACCTTTCGGGTAATAAAAGGTTGACTTAACATGATCTACATCATACAAAGCAAATAATTCTTTTACATTATTGTTAACAAAAGGCGTTCCATTGTCTGACAAAATTCTTCGCGATATTCCAAAATAGCAGATAATATTTTCCTTGATGAAGTTAGCTACTGCAGGACCTGTTACTTTTTTCAAGGGGATAGTCTTATTCTGTAAAAATTCTGTTGCTACTAATATCCAGTTATACTCTCTATAAGGAGGATTGATAGCCTAATCAGATCAAATGCCCAAATGTGAAAAGGCCAATGAGTGGTAATGCTGTGGAATTCTATTGTTGGAGCATGTATGACATTACTACAAATCTGGCATGGATAACATATCTTTGCATGGTGTGTACCATCAACCTCCATTGTTGGCTAGTAATATCCCAAGTCTAAAAGCTTCTGATACAATTTCCTGCCCTCTTCATGCTCTCCACTACTCCCGCTGTGTAATTCATTCAGTAATAAGCTCACTTCAGCTAGAGAGACACACTTTAGAGGTTTTCCAAAAAAATAAAACTCGAAATAGGTTATTCTCATTAAGAAGGAAATATTGAGCGCTCCACTTAAGTTGTCTAGCATCTTGTCAATTAGTTGGAAGAACTTTATTTTTATGATATTCAATATATGGCCTACGCTAATCTCTAACACTTCCTACAAAATGACATTCATATACTTCTGATGGTTCAGAAGACCTCTTATAAGACTTTTGCAGTTGCAAAGTATCCTTAGCCATGGTTGACCTGAAGTAACCCACTTTTTGTAGTAAACGATGCAATGGTGGACCTTTTTCCTTACACCACTGCTCATAAGTTGCTTTCAACCTTTCTTTTGCCTCATTTTTAAAAACACGTCTGGCTAACACTCCACTAACATCTTTATGATAGTACCTCATGAATTAAAACAAAATACTTCAAATTTGGAATATTGGCAAAAATAGGTTCAAGTCATTTATTGATAATATGTTCTCGCCAATCTTCATTATCATTATAGTTCGGGGGCTGAAGTACTCACTAAATGGCAAGGTAAATTCCCTCTAACTACTGACATGGTGATATTCTACTTTTCCTCTGAAATATGAATCTTGACAGCTAAGGTAGCAAGTGCATCAGCATACCTATTTGTGGCTCTTGGACTATGCTCACATATGATGGTATGAAACTTGTTCCATAAAGTTTGCAAAAAAGTTCTATAAGAAGCAAGCATAGGTTTCTTCCGAGTAAACTCACCATTAGCCTACTTGATAATGAGATTAGAATCCCTATAGATCACAGGTTATAAATCCCAATAGCAATTGTTGTGAACAACCTTAAAATAAGTGCCTGATACTCTGCTTGATTATTGGTGCAAGGAAATCCAACTTAAATGCCAAGGAGATTGGTTCTCTACCAATTTTGAGGAGTTTAACTCTAGACCCAAAATAAAGGAGTTCCATTCTCTACTTGACTTATTATCTTGGGAGATGTCACATCTACTTGAAGAAGAGGATGTTAACTCAAAACTCTCAATCAAGGAATTGACTGTGTTACTAGGAGGCATCAAAACTATGCTAGCGCCTCTTCCATAATTAGTTGAAGAGCCATCGAAATACAAACTCCATTCCCATTCCTTTGCATGCATAAAGCATACATCTTCATGGAATTTGCCAAGAAGAGAATCTAATACAACCTCATCATGTTGAGATGGAAAATAAGCTAGCAAATCTGATACTACTTGAGACTTTATGACCTTTGGTTAAGAAATTGAGATGTCAAACTCACTCAACAACACAAGCTACTTTGCTATCCTCCCTGATTGAGCTGGCTTAGAGAGTAAATGCTTAATAAGATCAAACTTAGTCACCATAATGAGTTTATGAGCTAGGAAGTAGTGATAAAGTTTTTGAGTATCAAACACCAAAGCGAGACAATATTTCTTCATTGGTGGGTAATTCAACTCACTACCATACAAGCATCTACTCAAGTAGTACACAGGTCATTCTTGCCTATCAAATTCTTATACCAGTAAAGCACATACAGAGTTGGGATTATAAATGAGGTACAACATCATTGGTTAACCCTTGACTGGCATCTTCATCGTCATTAGAGAACTCAAGATCTGCTTGATCTTCTTAAAAGCTTTATGTTGTTGTTCACTCCATACAAAAGGAACTTATTTTTTCGATAAGCTCTAAAAAGGTGTAATTATTTCTCCCAAAGCTAGAATGAATCTCCTGATGTATGAAACATTTCCCAAGAGATTGAGTTGCTTTTGATTTGCTGGTGGAGGCATAGATTGGATAGCTTTTGCTTTTGTTAGGTCAACATTTATACCTTTCCTATGCACTATAAAACCTAAAAACTTTCCAACGGTAACACCAAAAGCACACTTCAAAGGATATATATGAAGTTTGTACTTTCTACACCTATCAAACACCCTTCTTAAATATTTTAAGTGATTAGAGGCTTTCTTGGACTTCACCACAATGCCATCCACATAAGTTTTCATGCAGTCACGCATCATATCATGAAAGATTGCTGTCATAGCAAGTTGATAAGTTGCCTTCTCATTTTTTTAATCCAAACAGCATAACTATGTAATAAAAGTTACCAAATGGAATTCTAAAAGCTGTCTTCTCTGCATCACTTGGAGCCATCTTAATTTGATTATATCCACTAAACCCATCCATAAATGAGAACATTTCATGACCAGTGGTAGCATCAATCGAAGTATGAATGTTTGAGAGAGGAAAATCATTTTTAAGACGCGACTTATTTAGATCCCTAAAATCAATACACACCTTAATTGTCTGATTTTTCTTCTTCAGTGGCATAATATTTGCTAGCTAGGTTGGATGATGTATAGGTTTGATGAAACCTACCTTAAGCAACTTATTTATCTCCTCATTAATCTAAGTCTCCACTTCATGCCAAAACACCCTGGCTTATTGCTTAATAGGTTTACTTCCAGGAGAGATATGCACTTCATGAGTAATAAGGCTCTCGTCCAACCCTGGCATTTCTTTATAAGTCCAAGCAAATACATCTCTATACTTCTATAAAAGCTGAACTAATAAAGTCTTCTGTTCCTTTGAAAGATTCTTGCTTATGAATAAAGGTCTTACTAGTTCTCTTTCCCTTGCCATATTAATCTATTTTAATTCATCACCTTAGGGCTTTGGTTGGTCTTGCAGCTATTATGGTGTACGCACTACCTCTTACATCTTTTCATATATAGGTTACAGTTAGGAACAAGACAACCATTGATCAGATGATTTCCATGATATGGAGTCAGAAAAAGGTTTTTCTTCTAACTCCATGTCCCATCATAAGTAATACACTATTTTTCCATCCTCACGTGTGTATGAGCTAACCTAGTATCTTGTACTCTTTTTTTTCTCTTCTTTACTTACACTTTTATTCCCACGCTTTTTTTTCCTCCTCGATGCTTTTTCTTCTTCTTACCTTTTTCACCCTTCTTCTCTCTATACTCTTCCCACTTTGGAAGTGGAACCCCAATAGGTCTAGTAATAGCAGTCTCTCTTTCTTCTACTACATCCTAAAAGAAAGTAGCCTCTGTATAGTTCACCTTATTCCATTCAAAAAGTGCCTTAGTGGCAGGAATAAAAATTTCTTTCCCTTTCCAATAACCTTTGATACATTAATGATGTGAAGAGGGAATGATATTATGAGTGTGTAAAAACTTTTTCTCTATGAGGACATGATAGGCCACATCTGCATCAATTACATGAAAGTAGGTTTGATCTTAAATAAGCCCTATTTTAAAATTCATTATTATCTACCCCAAAGTTTTAATCTTTTTGCTGTCGAACGAAGTAATGGTCATGGGACACCACAAGCTCTTGACATCTATCTTTACTGCCTTTAATATGGACAAAGGCATAAGATTCATAAATGACGCATCATCAATAAAGGTTCGTTTAATAGGATAGCCTTTTATGCTACTCTCCACATAAAGAGGCTTATTATGGTAGGGGTGTGGCATGCACATGTTTGCCTCTATAAATACTATTGCATTTTCATATCCAGAAGACATTTTCATCATATGCTTTCCTACTAAATTACACTCTTCATATTGTCCACCTGCAATCTTTACTAGTGACAAAGCTACTTCCTTTCTGGATTTCTTTAAAAATTCTAGCTGATCAAAGAAATTTTTAAAGTTTGATGTTTTTATAAGGGAGTTTGCAATAGAAGAAGTAAACAATTCAGCTGCCTCTACATCTTCAGATTGAGCATTCGGAGGAGTGAAGTCATCATTCTGTGCATGACTAATAGTATTCACATGCGCTCTTACATTCTGATAAGCTGGTAGAGGATTGTTTTGGACCTTATCATTCCCAATGGTAATCTCCCTAGCCTTGACTCTTTGGTGAAATATTTTACGAAGGTTTCTACACTTTGTAATTAGATGACCTACCCTACGATCGAAATCACAATACCTTAGGTTAACTTTTTCCTCGAGGGTTGGAGGTCTTGGCACATAAGGCATATTGATGTTACCATCCCTGATCCATTCTTGAAGAAAAGCTTTCACTCTGTCTATTAGAACTGAGAATAGAGATGATAGGTCAATGCTATTATCTTTTCTCTTTTTGAGGTTATCCTCTTGTGACGTATGTTAGGCCATAAAGGACCTTTTCTTTCCCTTATAGCTCCTCTTTAGATGGTATTAACTATAGGAGTACTTCTTCTCAAGAACCTATTACTTCCCCTTTATCTCGTTACAATATTATTACTTCTTCTAGCAGCCTCCACAAGCGTAGCAAAGGTTGGTAGGGGCAAGTTCTCCTAATGCACCCTATATTCATCAAACATCTATTGTATGCACACCCTTACTAACTCTTTCTCATCATATGATTCTTGATGTCCAACATATTTTCCTTAAAGCCTTGGATGAAATCCATAAGATCTTCCTTCGATTTTTACTGCTTTCTTCCTAAATCAATTAACGTGACCTTCTCTTGAGTATAAAAGAATTTTTTGCTAACTATTCTACATATTTGGCTCCATGACTCTATGAAACCAGGAGCAAGGTTGACATACCATGTATATGCCTTCTCTGTCAGTGACTAAGAAAATTCTTTTAACTTTAAATCATCATCCAGTCTAGCAACCCCAATGTCTCTACAAACTTCATCATATGCTTATGGGCATCACTAGACTTTCCATTAAATTGCTTAAACTTAGGACTAGTGTAGTCCTTTAGGTATGGTTTAGCAGCTCGCAGGGTATAAAAGCTTAAGATCAAACTCAAAAAAACTAAGGCTTTTGTTCTTCTGATCAATCACCTATCGAGCTTTTCTTTTAACAAAGGTTTGAGTCTCAATAGTCTGTGCCACCAATGTGGAAGTTCCAACTTGGGTTCTATTTCCAGCAGAAATAGTTTAGATGTGGTGTTTAGGGTTTAGATAATAGTGTTGTTTAGGCCCAAAGTTCAAAAGGGTACAGGGTTAGAGGCATCAGATGTGTTTTCTCTATTTCCATTTGTGATGAGAGTGACTCCACCAGAGTTAATTCTATTTTCGCTATTAGCAAGCTGGACATGTAAGATAGTAGCGTTTGAGGAGGATGAAAAGTTAGAAATTGTCTCCATCATCTTTCTGTTATTCTCTTCAAGCATTTGCATTCTTTTTTCATTGGTTTTCATCATCTTCATCAGATCTTGGATATAGGATGGGACTACTGTTTTTTGGTTTTAGGTGAAGTCTTCCATATTTTCAATGAAGCAAAGTCAAGAAAGTTTTACTTAATGCAATCGCTCCTCCCTAACGGAGTCGCCAAAATGTAACAGGTTCTTTTTGAATGGATGAGGAAACATTGTAAACCAGTAAAATAAAATGTAATAAAGAGATGGTAGAGAGAAAAATTAGAGCAGTCCTTGAAAGACAAGCACGGTGCAAGTGGTAATAATGAAAGTGGTAAGTGGCTAGGATAGTGAAGGTTACGATGGTTTTAAGACTTGGAAAGAAAATTTATAAAGAATTCTTTTAAAGCTATAATTTTGCCAAAAGATGCCAAAAAAAAATCCCCTTTCATGAAACTTTGGAATCCCTATTTATAGCCTTTCCGAGGGAAGTTATAAGTGTAGTGGGTTGAAGTGAAAGTTACAAGAGTAGTGGGTTAATATGGAAGTTACCAAAATAGTGGGTTGAGGTGATTACAAGAAGTTACTCCCTGAAGGATGTTTCGATAACATAGAGTGGACATTAGTTATATGATAGCACGCTTAAAAATATATTGTTTGTGCAATGAAAAAGAGGGATAGCACTTGTATTCCAAAGAAATGTTAGGAACAACACGTCTTAACAATTTTCATATCTGACCCTCCAAGCCATACTCTCCAAGACATACCAAACATGGAGAAAACCAAAGAATCTTTCCAACCTTCCGAGGTTAACTCCATGATCATTATTGCATAGAACTAGTCGTGTTAGATAGCACTGCTGCCAAAGAGCTTCGTACGAAAGTACTTCTACCAAAATACTTAGACGAAGGTACTTATGCCAGATTACCTATTCTAAAGTACTTCTGCTAGAGTACTTATGCCAAGGTACTTGTGTCAAAGTACTTGTTCTAAAATATTTTTGCTATAGTACTTATGCCAAAGGTACTTGTGTCAAAGTGCATATTCTTAAATACCTGTGTCACATATCATTAACCAAAATATAGCCATCTACATATTTTTTATTTTAGGTAAAAAAGACAATTAGAAAAACAAAATAAATAATCAACAGGAATCACTCATTATGAAACAAATAAAAACAACTTATACGATATAAAATAAACAATCATTTATATGGATTAGTAATGAATTCAAACAACTACAAAATATTGGACAAAGTATTGCGGGCTTACCGGTTGGGCCCAGGAGTGGACCTCGTGGGCCGGCACACAGATCAGCGCCCAACCTAACCACTATGCGATAGAGCAATTATTGGTTTTTTTTTTAATAATTTTTCTCACTTAAAAGAAAACAAAAAAAAAAAAACTCCGGCTCGCTTCAATAGCCCCCACCTATTCTGAGATGCCCAGAAACTGACCAGAACTCTGCCAATCACATCGTCGCTAACCACCATTTACTGACAACCGCCGCCATAAAAAATACCCATAAATTCACCAAAGTAAGCTCCTAAATTTCTCTTCTTTTTGGGATTATCTAAGCAATTTCCTCAAAATCAATTTGGAAGATCTATATCTAAATTTTAAGCCTAGAGCTATCCATAAAAACTCAATTAAAGTACCTATAAGTTATCTATACTATATCATTTAAGGCAAATTAATCTTTACACTAAAAGGATAGGTAATTTATTTCTTATATTTTTAAAATTAAAATAAAAATAAAATTTATAACAGCAATAACGAAAATTATAAAAAATATTTACGTAAAGTTTGACTTTTATTAAAATAATGATGCAAAGGGTTAACACAGACATAAAAAATATTACATTATAGGGGGTTAACATTAATGTAACACTTATAAAATATTATATTCTAAGATAATGTGGACACAAAAAGAAAATACAAATTATTCAAAAAGCCATATTTACTGGTTTTAGCTGCGTGGCATCTGTAATTAGTTATGTTAACAAAGTCACAGCGAATAATATTATTTTAAGTAAAAACAAAAAAAAAACTCGTAAATTTAAATTTTAAAATTATCCAAAACGAGAAAAAAAAAAGAAAACTAAAAACACGAGAAAGAAAGAAATATGAAATTGAGGAATCCGAATTTTCTATAAAAAACTCAAATCTCCTCTGTCCCAAATCAAAGAACCCTAATTTGGAATCAAAGGATGGATACATCTCATAAAGAAGGCATGGTAACTCATTTAGAATCATTTTAGTGTAAAATTAACGCTAAACAATCTTCTTTTTCCTATTCAACAAATTAGAAGAAAAAGATTCAATTTCTGTTCAATAAATTAATATCTTCTTTTTTACTCCATAGCTTTATACCTACCACAAAGAACAGATACTAAATACAAAAGTTTTATAGCACTTACTCGAAGAAGATGTTGAAAAAGATTTTGTCAGCTTTGGGTGCATTCCCTTTAATAAATTCATAAATCTACAAATTTAATTCTAAACAAATACCAACTAAATTTCAGCATAATAGAAAAAAAAAACTCCACAAAAAAATCAAAATCAACTAAAAATTTCCAAACAACTAAAGAAAATTAGCTATTTCTTTGTAGATACTTTAACCCAACTATTTTGCAGCTTTTTCATAGATTTCGATCTTTTCATTTTTTAAGATTAGGATTTGTTTTCTTTCTTTTTTTTTTTTTTTGTTTATGGTTTAGGGAATTTAGGAATTTTTTATTTGGGATCGATGTAGAGATTGGAATTTTAGAGATTTTTTCTTTGGGAATGTTACGGGATTTTTCAAATTAAAACTTTCTTTGGGATTTTAAAGTTCATCCAGGTCGAAAGGTTTTCTTTAATTTTCATATCTTGGTTTTCTTTTTAATTTCATTTTTTTACTTTATTTTTTTATTTTTTTTTTGTTTTAATATTTTTTAATAATAATTTAACATGGTAAAAGTTTAATGAGTTAACTGATAAAGTAATATCAAGTGGACAATAAAATTGACATAGCATTTAAAAAAAAGTTGTACTTTAATTTGTCCACATCTTTCAAAAATATTATATTTTATTATTATCAAATCATCATTTAATAGACATTTCATCATTTAACAGACACCTTATCATTTAAACGATTTCTGTTATTGTTTCAATTTTTAAAAGTATAAGATTAAATTATATTATTTTATAGTACAGAGGTTAATTTGCACTAGATGGTATGGTAAATGTACTCTAACCATAAAAACTTTGTCGGTAACCATTACACAGCCATCAACTCCTTGCTGGGCCTTTCACCAGCCTTACTCTCGGCATTCATCGTTTAGATGACATTCAGTGTTTGGATTTTGGATAAAATCACTTAGGCACAAAACCTAATAGATTGAAAATTGATTACTATGTTTATTTCTCGTGGGTTCTTTTCCTCATATTCTATGTGATGGTGTCTTTATTTCTAGTTTACATTCAATGAGAGAAACCTTTATAGCTTTTCAAAAAAGGATATGATGTTGGATTTTATGTGACTCATATGATAATAAATGTATCAAGATAATTAAATTAAATTAAATTATTAAGATGAAATTATAAAGTAAATCTCATTCAGTTTAACTACTCTAGTGATAAGAGTTAAACTCTACTTCAGTAACTAATTAGAATACAGATTCCTTGATGGTAGAATACAACTTTAATTAGTCTTCTATATAGGTCCCTAGTCTAGTCTATGAAAATTGCCTGTGCACTATCATAAGGTAATTATCAAGAAAAGGATAAAGACTAGAAGGCTTATACAGGGTGTTCGTCTTTGTGTATTTGGAGCGAGTCAGGGTTCTTGATCAACAATGGCTAGATGTACGTTTTATTAAAATTATCACATGTGGCATCAGAGCTAAGCTTTCTAGCCTTGTTCTTCAGATCATCCAGTGAGATTCATTAAAGACGAATTTTTTTTTGTGCATATAACGTTTATGCAATTCAATAATTTGTATTAAAGATAAACGAGTTATAATAAATATAGTAAAAGCATGAAATTAAATTTTTAACATTCTATAATTAATTTCATAATTTATATTTATGCATCAAATATATTTCATGAATATACTATGAATTTGTATGTATGTTTTGAGTATTAAAATTTAATCACAAAGTTCTTGATTAGTTCATGTAAAACCAAAATTGTTAGAGGGTTTTAATAGATTAATCATCTATCTATGTTACTAAACCCTAAGATTAAATGAAAAATGAATAAAACAAGAAAAATTTGTGGTATATTGAAACGGGTTTAATATTGTTTTATAGAATTCAAGTAATCTTGAATGTTTAATGATGATTTTTGTGTTTTCGATCAAAATTGATGCATGGGTCATGTAAATCTAACATAAACTCATGCTTTTAGGCCTTTAATTACATGAAATATGAATTAAAAAAACAAAAATATGAGCAAAAACAATAAATAGACTTGAACGAATCAAAAAATATCCAGTCAGGTCGAGCCCACCAGACTAAAGAAAGAAGAAAGGCCGGGATAAAATCCCAGCCAAATCCCACGCACATATGTGGTGCGTGTGGTGCACGCGCCATGATTCTTAGGCTATTTTAGTTCCATTTTCTCCAGACCCAAATATTTTATGATTTTTTATTTTTTTAGATTTTTTAGATCACGTAAAATATTTATTATTTAATATTAGTGTTTAATTAAATAATAAATATATTTATATGTAAATATTCTATGATTTTATTTCATGATAAAATGTTTTGATATGTTGGAAATATTTTGGTAAAATGTACTCTCCCTAGATAATGTCCAAAAAATTCGTACCCTCAACCTAAAGGTTAAGTGCATATATGTATGATAAAGTTATTCTTGAAATTACAATGTAAATGTGTATATTTATATGTCATGGAATAAACACATTCTGATCTTGTGTATATTTTTATATGACTTAAAGATGCATGTCATGTATTATGTCATAATATTTTTTAAATCAATTATAGCATGACAATTAGAATTTTCATTATAGTATGTAAAATTTTTAATATAT
The DNA here is from genome assembly GCA_038382025.1 of Adansonia gregorii. Lineage (NCBI taxonomy): Eukaryota > Viridiplantae > Streptophyta > Magnoliopsida > Malvales > Malvaceae > Adansonia > Adansonia gregorii. The sequence continues at coordinate 1,630 of JBBYHO010505847.1, read as the reverse complement.
AAAGAATTGATTTTATTAAGGATCTAAATCACTAGCTTAGTATTAGCTAAAGCATTTTTGAGTTCCATGATTTAGATAAATTAGTAGTTATTTAAAATAAAGAATTATTCTTTAAATAATTACATATGGTAAACATCAATAAAATTTTATATCATAAATTTATTTGGTATATATTTGAGTTATTAAATCATGTATGCAATTATTTATAATATATATATTATGTTATTATAAAAAATCTAAATCAATTACTTGGGAATAGCTATAGCATCTTAAGTTGATTGATTTAGTGAAATTAGTAGTTATTTAAAACAAAAATTTTCTTTGTATAACTACATACGGAGGATGACATTAATATGTAATTATTTATGCTATAATTGCAATAAGTTAGCATGATTTAATATTATATTCCGCTGCAATTATTAATATGCAATAAAGAATTATGCATATATTAGGAATGTAATTATTAAAGTTCTAAATTGGTAGCTTAAGAGTAGCCACAGTATCTTAAGTTGGTTGATTTAGATGACAATTGTTAGTTATTTAAAATAAAGTTTTCTTTAAATAACTATATAAGAAAATGACATTGATAAAGAATATTGTGATATGTAATAAGTTTTATGCATGCATGTTGGATGTTATTATTCAGTTCTAAACTGTTAACTTAGAGTAGCCACAGTATCTTGAGTTAATTGATTTATATAAAATAGTAGTTATTTAAAACTATATAAAAAATGACATCCATAAAGTGTTAGACCATGAAATTAGTTATTTGGCCTTACAAGGAAATAATTAATTTTGTAAAATGGTTAAAGGATAAAACAATGTAATATTAAAGTTAAATTTTCCTATGCCTACAGGTATGGATTATTTAATTTTAGTGTTTTAAAGTTATTTTTTTATTATTAAAGTTATATAAATTCATATGCATGATGCACCTCTACCTACAGGAAGGTTTGGATTTTCATTTGAATATAAAGTATTTTATTCAATTAAAGTATAGTTCATTGCATTTTGCAACAATTTCTACTACTGTCATTAATAGGGCTATTATAATAAAATGCTATTCGGTGATAAAAAATTAATCTAATAAAAGAGTAAATTAAGCTGTTTTAGGTGTAGAGAGCTTGATTTAGTGTTTCGAGTGGACAACTTGTCCTGAACGAATAAAATGAACAAAAGAAAAATAGATTTTGATGTACAGTGGGTGCAATCTAACTATTTAAGGATGATGCACATCAAATCCTATATTAGTAAATCAATTTGGATTTCATCCTAATTGCTATAAGGTCAAGGATTATTGCAAAGCTACTAAAGACCAGATTATTAAATCTGATAAGGTTTTGGCTATCACCTTAATAAGGGAACTTTCAAGAATAAAATGCAACAATTCTAAAATTGTGCATGAGCACATTATGAGTTTTGAGAGATATTGTTGATCAACTTAAATCCTCATAATTGAGTTTTTTGAGTAAATCTCTTATTACTTTCTCATTCAATTTTTTTCTAATGAGTATGACCATCAGAAACACATATAAAGAAAATGGTCTATCAACGAACTCTCAATTATATGTGTTCAAGAGGAAAAAAGATTAAAGAATGAGAAACTAGATTCAGTTAGCCTAGTGACTCA